>KE156383.1:32262-55223 GCA_000411055.1 Leavenworthia alabamica
GATAACATGTGAGTGATTTTCTACTTTCCTCTATATTTTTTATTTGCTTGATTTCTTACTCTTTTATATATTTTAATTAAAAGAATATTGTTTTTATAAATTTTGTTTTTAAAATTTTTTTTGTAAATTTTTTAGATAAAAGTAATTTATACAAAAACTAATATAGATTACACATCTCATGTCTACTAATTCATGTTTAAGAATCCAGATTATTATTTTATGAATGTATATATGTTTTATCTGAAAGTAAATTGGTAAATTTATAAATATCACTAAAATAAATATTTCTATATGTTTTTGTTTTGAACGGTTATAGTATTTTAAAATTTTAAATTCTTCCCATAACTAATTTTATTAAACTAAATCAATAAATGTATCTATTAGATTTTTTACAAAAATTGCTATTGTTTTTATTTTGTGAAAATGATATAAAAAATATTAATGTTTTTGAAAATAAATTATTTAAATTAATAGTTATTCTTCAAAAAATAAAATAAATAAATTTATTTTATATTATTTATATTAATATAATTATTTAAAATTTTAACTTACAAATATTTTCTATGCTTATGCACGGGCTAAATACTAGTATAATAATAAAGAAACAGAAACCTAAATTTAATTTTGGTTTCTCCATATAAGATGAAAGCAACACATTTGTAACAACAGATCTATCGATCCCTTCTCTCTCTTGCTCTATAAGCGTGTAGGTTAATTAAGTGTCTCTCTCTCTCTCCATTTAATTTTACTACACCTTCTCAATACCTTTGCCATTACTCTCTTCTCTCCCTCCAAGATTTGCACCTACCTTTCAAACTCTTCATCAACAAACTACTTCACAAAATCTTCAGCTGTTTTCCGACATACAAATCTCAGACCAGACACCGATCGATCCACTCGTGTCTCTCTCCATCTAGGGTTTCTTCCTCTCAGTGTATGTTTATAAAACCTCATCATTTCGTACAATTGAATGTAACCTTTGTTGTTTGCTTTAATATGTTTGATCATTGCACTTAAATTTTGTAGCATGTGATATTTATTATATGAACGGTTGGTCTGGTTAGCTAATCTTATCAGTTTCTGTATATAATCAGAGCTGAAAAACCCCAAGATAATACAGAAGAAGGTAAAAAAAATAAAAAAAAATAAAATACAGAAGAAGGTTAAGGTTTGCATTCGAATTTTTTTTTTGCATTCGTATTATTTTTATAAACACGTGTACAAACTGTATACTTACGCATTTATATATGATATAAAACCGTTTAAACATGATGATGATAATTAATAAAAAGATAGATGGAAAATTTAATACATCACCCAGGCCTTATGTCACGTTGGTTGTAAGTTGTATAATTAATAACTCTATGTTGTTCCGTTGCACCGTTCATAGACATACTAATATTTTTCATTTCACTTTTTTTAAAATCGTAAAGCAAATAAATTACACATTTTTCCAAGAGAGTGTTTCTTATTTAATTTTCTGCTAATGATTATATATAATTACATTTTGTTTTATCCTCACAAAAATATTGTTTTTTATAAACAGGATAGATTTGGGAATTTATTTGTATACATACTTGTTAAATTTGCATTGAACAAATGAGTCCAAGATTTCTCTTTTCGTATTCTCTATCATTTCCCATCCAAATCAAAATGATCAAGTACCTCAAACATATAAGTAAATCACTTTATTATATTGTATATATTTAGTTTTTTTTTTCATTTGGACATTAATTAGTTGAATTTGATCTACACTCCTTATGATTCTTGAGTCAATTTCAAATATTTCTTTTTAAAAGAGAGGTTTTTGGAGTATGTGAAAATTCCTTATTTTTTGGGTTGGTTATTAAATAACCTATTAATATTTGATAGTGATGTTTTTTTTTTCCTTTCGACAATGCCCTTTTTTTTCTTGCTTTAATTTGAACTGATGTGTCCTTTGTTTTCTACAATCATCTCCAATTTCTTCGTTTTACTATTTACTTATGTCCTTACAAAATCTTCTAAAAGAGAGACAAAAGACTCCAAACAAAGATTAAAACGTGTTGTTCATATTAAAAAAGGTTAAAGTCGTTGACGTGGAAAAACTATTGCCATAATTTTTCACTTCTTCTAGACTCTCCTACACACTAAACAAACCCTAATCTTCTCAACTCTTTTTTGCTTTCAGTTTCCAGTAGAAGAAGAGATGTTCGAGCCAAGTATGTTGTTTGCTGCAATGAACAACGTAGACAGCTACAACCATGAAGACAACGACAATAATAATGAAGGATTTCTACGGGACGATGAGTTCGACAATGGGAATACTAAATCGGGAAGTGAGAATCAAGAAGGAGGATCAGGAAATGATCAAGATCCTCTTCATCCTAATAAGAAGAAACGATATCATCGACACACTCAACTTCAGATCCAGGAGATGGAAGCGTATGTATATAATTTACTCATACCTTGTTTCAATATTCTTGACTTTTTTGTGTGATAATTTTTGGTTTGATCGTTAAATATTAGATTTTTCAAAGAGTGTCCTCATCCAGATGACAAACAAAGGAAACAACTAAGCCGTGAGTTGGGTTTGGAACCTCTTCAGGTTAAATTTTGGTTCCAGAACAAACGCACACAAATGAAGGTATACATCATTTATATATAATTTTTCCAGTTTTATATATAAATATATATGAATATAATCATGGCAGAATCATCACGAGCGTCACGAAAACTCACATCTTCGGGCAGAGAATGAAAAGCTTCGAAGCGACAACCTTAGATATCGAGAAGCTCTTGCAAATGCTTCGTGTGCTAATTGTGGTGGTCCAACTGCTATTGGAGAAATGTCATTCGACGAACATCAACTTCGTCTCGAAAATTCTCGATTAAGAGAAGAGGTATATATTATATTAATAATTCTCTTTAAAATATTATATAGATTTTCAAATAATATATAGATTTTCAAATAATAATTACAATGTATATATAATAACCATAAAATCTGTTAACATAACTATATGAAAAAAAAATTATGAAACACGTTTTTGTACTTGTGACCAACTTTGAAAACTAAGAAATAATCTTTTTTGTTTGTTTGTTGTATAGATCGATCGTATATCAGCTATTGCAGCCAAATACGTAGGCAAGCCAGTTTCGAACTATCCACTTATGTCTCCTCCTCCTCTTCCTCCACGTCCTTTAGAACTCGCCATTGGTGGTGAAGTTTATGGGAACAACTCAACTGATCTCCTCAAGTCCATCACTGCACCTACAGAATCTGATAAACCAATCATCATCGACTTAGCTGTAGCTGCAATGGAAGAGCTCTTGAGGATGGTTCAAGTGGACGAGCCAATGTGGAAAAGTTTAGTTTTAGATGAAGAAGAATATGCAAAGACGTTTCCTAGAGGGATTGGACCTAAACCAGTTGGATTTAGATCCGAAGCTTCACGAGAAACCGCTGTTGTGATTATGAATCATGTTAACGTCATTGAGATACTCATGGATGTGGTTAGAACATTTTCATTTTTTCATATATTAAAAAAAAATGTTATCTAAGAGTTTTTAACAACGTTGATACACTGTTGCAGAATCAATGGTCCATGGTTTTCGCTGGGATGGTTTCTAGAGCTATGACAATAGCAGTTTTATCAACTGGTGTTGCAGGAAACTATAATGGAGCTCTTCAAGTGGTAATAATTTTATTTTCTTTCTGTAATAAAACTTAATGAACAACTCTGTTTTTTTTGTCAGATGACTGCAGAGTTTCAAGTTCCATCACCATTAGTCCCTACTCGTGAAACTTATTTCGCACGTTACTGTAAACAACAAGGAGATGGTTCGTGGTTGGTTGTTGATATCTCCTTGGATAGTCTCCAACCAAATCCTCCGGTTAGATGTAGGCGGCGAGCTTCAGGATGTTTGATTCAAGAAATGCCAAATGGATACTCTAAGGTATATGATATAAAAACATTAGGTTATATACATTATATATGTAGCAAAGTCTAAAATTCATAATATAATGTAACAGGTGACTTGGGTTGAGCATGTTGAAGTTGATGACAGAGGAGTTCATAATTTATACAAACACATGGTTAGTAGTGGTCATGCCTTTGGTGCTAAACGCTGGGTAGCGATTCTTGACCGCCAATGTGAGCGGTTGGCTAGCGTTATGGCTACAAACATACCTTCAGGAGAAGTTGGTGGTATAACATACTGTTATGTTTGATAAGTACTTTTTCAGAATCAGAATTAGAATCTTAGTAATATATTGATGAATGTGTAGTGATAACTAACCAAGAAGGGAGGAGAAGTATGCTGAAGTTGGCGGAGAGGATGGTTATAAGCTTTTGTGCAGGAGTGAGTGCTTCAACTGCTCATACTTGGACTACATTGTCTGGTACAGGAGATGAAGATGTTAGAGTGATGACTAGGAAGAGTGTTGATGATCCAGGAAGACCTCCTGGTATTGTTCTTAGTGCAGCTACTTCATTTTGGATCCATGTTCCTCCTAAGCGAGTCTTTGACTTCCTCAGAGATGAGAATTCAAGAAATGAGGTAACCACTAAGGCCTAAGCTCTCTGTTTCTGATTTAAACAGAGTTTTAATGAACGTGTGTGAGGTTTGCAGTGGGATATTCTTTCTAATGGAGGAGTTGTTCAAGAAATGGCACATATTGCTAATGGAAGGGATACTGGGAACTGTGTTTCTCTTCTTCGGGTAAATGTGAGTTAAACCGAGTTTGTAACTCATTGTATAATCATCTGATCTTGACTTAGTGTTCATCAATCTTTCCTCCTGATATCACAGAGTGCAAACTCTAGCCAGAGCAATATGTTGATTCTACAGGAGAGCTGCACTGATCCTACAGCTTCCTTTGTGATCTATGCTCCAGTTGATATTGTAGCAATGAACATAGTGCTTAATGGAGGTGATCCAGACTATGTGGCTCTGCTTCCATCTGGTTTTGCTATTCTTCCTGATGGTAATGTCAACGGGGGAGGAGATGAAGGGTCACTCTTGACAGTTGCTTTTCAGATTCTGGTTGACTCAGTTCCTACGGCTAAGTTGTCTCTTGGCTCAGTTGCAACTGTTAACAATCTAATAGCTTGCACTGTTGAGAGAATCAAAGCTTCAATGTCTTGTGAGACTGCATGAAAATAAGAAAATGAAGACAAAATGAGAAAGATTTCAGTTTGAAAAAAACAAAACGGAGGAGTCAAGATCGAACCTTAACAAGAATACCATTGAGTGTTTTGGTAGTGTTAAGTTTTGTTCTGCTTATTTGTTGAAACTAAGCAGTAAAAAACTTTTTACTTAAAAGTAAAAATGCCAATGGTTTTACAAGGTTCGGATTTGACTCCTCCCTTGCAACAGATACTGAATTAGCTACACTAGATTATAAATGTTATTGAGTTTTTTTTGTGTGGTTAGATGGAACCTCATCAGGAATTTAAAGTTTGTCTTTTTTTTGGAGTTTGTATAATAATAATACAATAATTTTATGCTCATTTGAACAAATGAACAGTTATTATCAAACTGAATCTAGAAGTCTCTCTAGGACTTGAAAATTGCTTACTTGTCAAAAGACTAAAAGAGGACAAAACTCAACCAAGTTAAGACCTAGTCCAGTGATGCAGAAGAGCACAAGCAGTAATGCAAGGAAAGATTTTATTGTTCTTGAATCAACAAACCAATAATTCCACGGAAATCAGAAAGCAAAAACGTTTTCACATGTTAAACTCAATACCTCTGTATCCAGAGTTCTGTATAAGCCGTAACATAAAGAAAAAAAGGCTAAGTAGGCCTTCAAGAGTTGAGAAACCAGCTCCGTTTTATCTTCAGGACAGCTTTCTTCTAGGCATGATAGTGGATCTCTTGCCAAAAGATGTGGTGCTTTTGGTAGATCGAGAAACTAAACCACGAAGAACAGCCAGAATCCCAAAACCCATGAAAGGCACATACATCATTAACAATGTTTCAGATGCCTTCCCTGAACCTATGATCTCTCCTAGGATTGCAGCCTAAAGATTCAGAGGTGACAAAACAGAGAGAGATGAGAAGCAGATACATATATGCACATAAGAATACAATTCAACTAAAAACAGTGAAATTATGATTCACATTGACAAGGCTAAGAAAAGTTAAGAGCTTTAAACTTATTTTTAGTAAAGAGTCTTTTTTTGATGAACATACAATGATAACAACACTCATACAAATCCAAATAATCCTGAATGATGTTTACAGATCCTCCTCATAATCAAAGAACAAAGTCATAAATTTTACATGATCTAGTAGCTTGAAGATCATTTCCTAAGATTAATAATACCAATTAAATGTAGAGACAAGAATGAAACCACTCTACCATGGAAGTGACGGTGGAAGCTCCATGCAACAAGCAAGTGGTACCAAACCACGACTTTCCGGAGAGAATTCCGTAGACATTAGCAATAGAGAGCGGCCATAAGAATAGAATCTCATGCCATACGAGTCCAACGAGGAAATGTGGCTTCTCCATGAGCAAGTAATCTCCGAAATCAGCGATGTACTTGGTTTTCAGATCGGTTAGAAACGCAGGGTAGATTTCTCTGGGAAGTGAAGTTTGGCCGTCGATGAGAGGCGCAACAACTGCCATTAAAGCGAAGAACACTAAAAGAGTCACATCGATAAGCTTCCCTAAAGCTCCCATTTCCGATTGATCTGAGAGAGTTCCGTTCGAAATAGAGAGAGTCGTTGACTTGAGAAAACCATAACTATTTATTTAGTTATTGGTTTACTTAACCGAACTAATAAACCGGAAAGAATAGTCCGGTTCAGTCAAGTGGTAAGTTAAGAATTGATTTTTAGTTTTTAACTGAGTTTGAGATTTCTTCAACCAGGAAGACAAGGATGAGCGAGACGAGACCCGTGCCAAGGAGAGAGAGTCCATGGGGGTTACCTGAAGGTCACCGTGAGCCCAAAGCTCACCGATGCAACGATCGTGTCGAGGACGTTGTCCAGGTTCTCATCGTTTCGTTCCTCGGTCAAAAATTCAATTTTTATTGTCATTTCTGATAAGCCTTTGGATCTCTCTTAGATTTCAAGCTCTCTAGTTATTTTTGTTTTGGGGTTGAAGACGAGTGTGACTACCAGAGATTCAGTGACATCAAATTAGGGTTTTTCTAGGGTTCTGTTACTTATCATAATTCAAAGAACCAGAAATGTAGAATGAAGAACTAAAATTGCTTGACTTTGCCTTATTAATGTAAACAAATTTGCAGGCATTTTTCGAGGGCAACCCATTTAAGACAGTACCAGGACCTTTTAAACTCTTCTACCAATGCATGCGCTCTAAGCCAGGGTATGTGCAATTTCATACTCTTACCATCAAGTGCTGTTGAAGCTGCAGAATTTTTGGTTTTTGTGTTGCATTGACATTGAATTTTTTGTTCTGTTTTACACTACCCGGTAAACGCAGATTTTGGTCTTTCTGATTCATTAAGTATAGACCTTTAAAGCCTTCTTTGCTTTCTTAATCGCGCTTAATCATCCTCGTTTCGTTATTCATTCTAAATATAGAGTCTTAACCATTCATCTCGTTATTGCAGAGAGGAACCAACTGAGCCATTCAAATACCTTGATCTGGAACCTCCAAAGAGGGAAGAAAAACTCGAGTAAAGTGATATTCACTCCTTTTATTTTTGCTTTGAACTTTTTAGCTGAGCATGTAAGCGCTAAGCTTGTGATTTTAAGTTTCATTTCAACTTGTATCGACAACATCTTATTTTGTCATAATAAAAATTTAAACTTGAGTTCCATTTCAATTTTATCTATTGATAGTTGTATTCACTTGCAAGCTTTTCTTTGAAATGTGAACTTTGATGAGGAAAGAAAATGATTTTCCTATGACAAAATCTTATGACTTCTGATAAGTTTATTTACCATCTAAGTATGTTAATTGTCATTTTAATTTTTTTGTGAACTCTTATCTATTTAAGGAATTTCGTGATGTTGTGAATGTGAACTGCCAGCTTCACTTTGGCTAGCTTTGAGTTTCTTGCTCTTCTGCCTAAGTATCTCCTTGATCTCTGCTTCCTTCTTATCCACAACTTTGATCAATTCCGTGAAACTTGGTGCTCGTAAACCTCTCCCTGATCGAGATGATTCAGACACTTCGCCTGCCCTTTCCGCATCCCTAGTTTCTGGTAGTAACCTCTGGTACTGCCAGAAAACCCTCCAGAAGAAGACAGTGAGTGCCATGAAGCAAGTAATACCACAAATAAGGAAGAGTCCCCAGAAACTGTTGAGCGAAAGCTGAGAGTTCTCACTGTTTGAGATCTGCATCGAGCATTCATGCTTGTAGTTAAGCCATTTCCGGTGGATTTTCTCGAGCTCACCTTCTTCAGACAGCTGCAAGATAGCTGTTGACATGTCTACAGCTAAAGGGGAGTCTCTCTGGAACGCCTGAAACATCGGTTTCAGAGATTCCGGTGTAAGCAAAATTGTAGAGAAACAGCAAAGATAATATATACACAAGTAAGTTTCTCAAAACGAATTTTACATACGAAACCCCAGCCTGTGCGTGTGAATTCTTGTCCTACTGTACGGAATTTGCAGTTGCTGTTTGTCAAAAGGACTTCAATGTAAGGAAGCTCGTCTACAATGGCTGCCACACCGCCAGCTTTGGGACCACTTTGAAGAGCAGAAAGGTACTCTTCTTCATTTCTTAGTGGAACAATCCTAGAAGGAGCTATGTTAAGCTCATTGACCAGATAGTTCCGAGCAAAGGTACCGTCTTGAACTCCAATTGGTTCGTTGCTCGTTACCAAGCTATCTATTCCTTCAATTCTAGATGTCAACTGTTGAACGGTTAAGATTGAAGTGAGACTGGCCGTGTAGCTCGAGTTGATGATCAGAACTACGAATAACCAAATGATAAGCACCAGCCTCCCTAATGCACTCACGGTGTTCTCCCCTGGAAGATCAAAAGGTAAAAGTAAAACAATTTCACTTCTCTACAGGCTCTGCTGTGTATCTACTGGTTACTTGAGTTATAGTGTACTTACTATGAGAGAAGAACATTGTTGAGAAGCTAAACCTGCAACAATGAAGCGGAGATAGAAAATAAGGTCTAAAGGTAAAGTCCAGCTCGCTGTCAAGTTTTTGAAAACTAACCAGAAGATGGTGATGAGTTGACGTCTAGGAGGGCCTCGGAATTCATGGTTGAAGCGGTGTTCAAGAATCCAAACGATGGCTCCAACTAAGAGAAAGAAGGCTCCAGTGACAGCCCACATCTCTATAGTGAATGGTTTCAGGAATGACCAAGGACTAGACTTGGCCTCCTTAACTGCAGCCACCACCACAAGTCCTGATTCTATAAATGGTTGTGTGAAATCTACAAATCTTGTTCTGTTCGTCACAATCGTGATATCTCCTACAGCCACATCAAAATTCTGAAGAGAAAAAAAGGAGAAAAAGACAGGTTAGCATCTTCTGAAACATGTGAACTTGATTGAATAATGTCACTACTCACATCTGCAACAACTTCATTAACAAGATTATTATAAGAAGGATTTCTCTTCCCATCTCCATATAGTATATAAGTACGTGGAACAGGATACGGAAGCAATTCAATCGCGGCTTCAAAGACATCAATGCAGTAGCCTCTTACACCAGGTGGGTTCTTATCCTTAGAGACGTAAGCTGTATAGCTCACACGGTTCGGCACTGCGATTCTGAGAGGTTTTCCATTATTAGGAAACACCCAACCACGAGGAGGCTTAGTTACTTCACCTGGCCATATGATTCCGTAAAGATGCTGGTTCGCTGTAGATGTGTTTTGAGGCTTAGAGTACAAAGTCTCTGGAGGCACCACAGAGAGACCTGAATGATTTGACCAGTAACCAACTCTACGTGGACCTGTACCTGCTATGTTTAGAACTTCGTAAGCCGGGTTAACTCGGTTTCTCTCTGAATCAAACTTGATTAGCCCTGTTACACCGGTATGATTCATCCCACGAATGATCTCCATAAGCTTATTCCCTTCATTGAATACACTTAGTGTTGATAACTCAATACTGTTACCATTTGCTTTGTGCAGATTTGGATCGTTGGTGAAACTTATTTTATTGTTTTCTCTGAAGAAAACATTGAGGGCACGAGCAACTAACCAAACAGAATCATAAGCATACATCGCATAAGAGTTGAAGCCACTGTTAGGTCTAAGATTCTTCCATCTCGCCATAAACTGTCTCTTCATACTAGTCTCAGTTATGTAATGACGAAAAGCTACCACTCCTTGCAAGAGATCCATCGTGTCCGAATCCATAGGCTCCATGGAATCCATAGCTGTAGGAAGCCAGTCTGTAGCAATCCAAACATAACCATTTCCCATCATTCCAAGAGACTTAGCCACAGAGAAAACGTTCAAACCAGAGTCAGGATTCACATGAACAACATAAACCCGAGACTCCATCAGATTAACAGAAACCAACAAGTCTTTGATGGTGTTAGAATCTGCACCAGGTGTAATTGCACCTTTGTAAGAGATCCTCAAGCGTTTCTTGGCTAATGCATCACCTAGAACAGAGATCCCATTCCTACCATATTCATCATCAACGAATATCGCAATAACTTGTCTCCATCCAGAATAGATTATAAAATCTGTGATTGCATTCATTTGGAAGTAATCGTTCTGTGTAGTTCGCAGGAAATAAGGGTATTGAAGAGAGGAAAGAGTTGGATCTGTTGCTCCAAATGACAAGAGAGGTACATGAAGCTCATTAGCTACATATGAGAACATGTGAGCAATCCCTGAAGATTGTGGACCAATGGCTGCAACCACTTTGTTTTCCATCAGCTGCAAAGCTACACCATAATATAAAACATAATGATCACTTGTTTTAGCTTTTGTTTTGGCATTGTTATCAAAGTACTTGCATTAAGAGAGAAGAAACAGAGTATATACCTCCCATGGAGCCAATAAAGCCACTGCAATTTGAGTCTTGAAAGAGAATATTAAGCTTGATGTCTTTAAGTACAGTTTGGTCAGCGTTAACATCATCCATAGCAGCTTTAAACGCAGGTTTAGCAGCTCTTCCGATAAAAGAATCAAAAGTAAACAAAGCTCCAACATTAACAGAACTTGGCCTCTGTAATAATGGTGGTGAAGAAGAAAGAGACAAGTTTCTTGAGAAATCACTTGTACAAACACATTCCTTTGGAAGAACCCAGAAGACAGAAAGACATAACAACACAATTCTCAATGCTTTCACCATTGAAACTCCTTTTATCATCACCAAAAATCCCATATTATAAAACCATTTGATGAAATGGAATTAAAAAAAAAAGAACCTACAAAAATAAACAATGCCAAGACTATAAATAAGATTCTGAAGAAAGAAGGCAAACAAACCAAGAAATCAGAAGTTAGATTCTGTGGAGATGGCTATGTGTAGAGACTTGTGCTTACATGGAAACGAAAATAAAGAAGCCTATGAGGGGCCATTTTAAATTGCAAAAAAGTGTAATTTAATAATTCAGTGAACAGAGAATTATTCAATGATGGCAGTAATGTGTCAACTAATTAACAAATAATTGTTCATATAAACCAAAAATAATAAAAACACAGACCAAACTAAAAAGTATCAACTTGAATAAAATAAAAAAAGACAGAACATGGCAGTCAGTGATTATTAAAGAAATGAAATTGAAAAACCACATCTATATAAAAATATCGGAGTTTGGATGACTTAATTGAACTTTGAGCTAAGAGATAACAAAGAAGAAGCAAGCTTAGAATATATACGAGCAAGAAGCTTTAATCAGAAACACATATTCTTCTGTAGTAAATGATTGACTGAGCAGTTGAGTAGCAAAAGAATAAAAGAAAGAAGAAGAAGTGTTTCTCAGCACAAGCAAAGAATAGTCTCATATGATATATTCTCTCTTTTTTTTTCTTTTTTTTATTAATTGGATTCTCTCGTTGTATATTACACATTTATCTCGATTTATTTCGTAACTTTTGTTTTGGAGTGCCATTTATGGAGTGGTCAGTGTAGACGTAGGCCAATGTGTGGGGGTATCCATGTTTTTTCTTGTGTCCACATACTATTGCATTATTATACCTTTATTTTTGTGTCTGGTACTTGCACATTTTTATGGGTTAGAGAAAATAGAAGATCTTAGAAGTGATTATAAATTTTATAAAAATTAGAACAACTAAAATATAATTTTGATTTTTAAATTTCAGAACTTTTGTAAAAAATATAAAGCACAAATTTTAAGAGAAATATTTTTAGAAGATAAATAAAGCGTACATATTTCTTTAAAATTATGCAAATATAAAGAAAAAAGAAGGTTATAATATTTTGTAAGCGTTATTAATTAACTACATTCATGAAAAAATATATATATTATAGTTTATAGTACGAATGAGACAACCTGATTGCACAAATACTAGAATAGTTCGACACTTAAGAGCAAGAGATATTTTTTAGCCATCAATGATAAAGTAAGACTACTAATATACTTTTGATTTGAGACCCATAATCTCATATGAAAAAGGTGCATAAAAACACATGGACTCGACTATTTTTTCTATTTGAGTTTTATTTTTTTCCAATTTATTGTTTGGATTGTTCTAAGTGAGAGGGTCCATATCATTATAACTCATTGTATGGTGATCAAAGACTCGACTAAAAACACATTAAATCGAGCTTTTTACACATCTCTTGCAATTTATTAACTTCTTTCATTTAATCCAATGGGGCGAGCAATAATTTCAAAGGATACAGAAGCTGACGCTGGATAAGTCTCTTCTGGATAAAACGGTCCTCTCTTTTTTAAGTTGGTCTCCTCAAGGTCTGGTGTATAATACTGTGTGTATTTGATATGAAACAATGATTACAAAAAGGAAAAAAGAGAGAGGTTTGCTTATTAAAAAAACAACAAGAGAGTGTGGTTTCTGACAAAGGAGCAGCAACAAGAAACAGATTGATGGATGGTAATGTGATGTCAGCTTTTAAGAGGGTTTGCTTGAAGAAGAGATTGACCAAACTGAATTAGGTAAAGTCACAATCTCATCTTTCAAGCAAAGCACCTAACAACTTGTACCAATTCAATGACTTTACACTCCCATTTCGCTGAATTATTGGTTCATCAATGATATATGTAATATAATAATGCCTAAGTAATAAAGTAATTGTCTACTTCACTTTAATGTTTTGAAATAAAACCAAGCGGGTTGATCAACAGCTATTATGACGTTATACTTGACTATCATGATATCATCCCATTCAAAATTATACTTTTTGAAATTAAAATTATAATACTTGATTATAAAAATGGACACAAGACCACAAAATAGTTTCTCATATAATGTACCGAATAAAAATGTCAACGATAGATCTGAAGCTTCGATAAAAAAATATAACAATAATATAGCACTGACTATAAAAGGGAGTTATGAAGTCATGTGGTATCTATCATTTAGGTCATAAATTACAAAATTAATCTCACAATGGATTGTGAAGAAAACGTAAATAGAGACACGTGGAATAAGGAAGTGAGGTAGGACCCATGACTCATGTGTGGATGTGGTGTAAAACAGAAATGATCACATGACACACTCGCAGATTCTTTAATGAACTGATAAGACTCATGGCTGTCTTTTCATTTTCTTATTCTTATGCATTTTAATTTTACTATAAAGAAAAACTATAATCCTTTTATTTTCAACCATTGAATAGATCCATTTATCTCCCTCCATATTCTGACTAAGTGGCCAAAGTCAAAGGTGGAACATATGTAGTTAGGCTATTTACATATTAAGATGGAACATAATTACACTAGAAAAACCATGTTTGTAATGAAGTTATGCTGTATTACTTAGACATCATGAGTTTTTTTTTTGTTAATGACATAGTGCGTTTTTTGTATCCTAGTGATTGATTACTAAATTTTTTCACAGAGATATTATTGTTAAAAAAATTGCCTTTATTTGGTTATATTTATATAAACACGAAGAGGGTAATACTGTGATTATAATAATGATTCGGATATTTTTGTAAATTAATAAACATGTTGGTTAGTTTATTAAATATAAAGAAGTAAGCGGTTAAGAAGTCGTTCTGATTTCGTCTCCGCGTCTTTTAAACGTCATTCATCTCTTCCCTGCGAAAAGTTCAAAGAGACTGATAGAAAGAGAAGATAGACTTTTCTTCAATTTTCTCATGATCTGTGAAATTAATCTCAGGTTCTAGATTTCGGAAGTTGTGGAGATTTGAGGTATTTTAAAAAAAAAAATATTGTTGGGGGTCGAAATCTGAGGTACTGGAGCTGATTTATAGTGTTTGATTCCGATGATAGAGCTCATCGGGTTGAGATAGTTATCGAGAGAGTACTGGGGAAGGAAAATGTCGACGAAGATGAAAGGAGAGTGTTATTCTAGAAGCTTCTTATCGAGAAAATGGACATTGTTTCTCTGCTTAGGAAGCTTCTGCGTCGGAATGTTCTTCACCGATCGGTAATTTTCTGTAATTCTCAGCTTATATGTTTTATTCAGCCAAGCAAAATTTCTCGTTATAATAGATAAAACAATATAGGACTTAAAAATTTGATGGCTTTCCTACAAATTCACTACCTTGTTATTGTTGCAGTATGTGGAACATTCCAGAATCTAAAGGACTATCTCGTCGATCCGTAACCGAAGCTGAAAGATTGAAGTTGATCTCAGAAGGCTGTAATCCTAAATCTGTGAGTTAAGATGGATTCTTCTTCTGGTTGCAAACTCAATTATATTATAATCTGATTGTTTTTTTTTTCCATTAGCTTTACCAGAAAGAAGTAAATAGAGATCCCCAAGCTTTGTTTGGAGAAGTAGCCAATACACATATTGCTATACAGTAAGTTTCAAACTTGTGCTTTGTTATTTCAGTTACTTTACTTTTATTGAACTTGTGATGATGTTTTAGTTACTTTTTGTGTTACCTCAAGGACATTGGATAAGACCATTTCAAACTTAGAGATGGAATTAGCTTCAGCAAGGTCTATGCAGGAAACTTTACTCAATGGTGCTCCTGCATCAGATGATACGGGGAAGAAGAAAATGCACGGAAAGAGACGTTATTTGATGGTCGTAGGGATTAATACAGCTTTTAGTAGCAGAAAGAGAAGAGATTCTATTCGAGCTACATGGATGCCTCAAGGTTTTGTTGATTCCACTTTCTGGCTTTAGTTTCTTCTGGATTCTTATATCAAATATGTTCCTTGATGGTTGTATCTGTTTGTCTTTAGGCGAAAAAAGGAAGAGACTTGAAGAAGAGAAGGGGATTATCATCCGGTTTGTCATTGGTCACAGGTGAGAATTACATTTTCTGTTGGTATAATTTAGTTTCTGATGTGAGTTTCGTTTTGGTACTCTGTATATTTATGATGTGTGTCAATGATTTAACAGTTCCACGACTGGGGGAATTCTAGATCGAGCCATTGAAGCTGAGGACAGGAATCATGGAGATTTCTTGAGACTGGTATAATTCTGATTTTAATCTTCTGTTTAGTAGCCAATGCCAAGCTTTTGAGCTCTTAATCTTCATTTTCATTGCTCATTTTTTATAGGACCATGTTGAAGGGTACCTAGAGTTATCAGGCAAAACAAAAACTTACTTTTCTACAGCGTTTTCAATGTGGGATGCAGATTTCTATGTCAAAGTAGATGATGATGTTCATGTAAATATAGGTAAGTTCTAAATGTGGAAACATTATTATATGAGGCAAACGAGTTTATTCATTTTGTATCAGTTATGCTGGTAATACTAATTGGTTCAATGTCTGCAGCAACTCTTGGAGAAACTCTTGTTAGACACCGGAAAAAGCCACGGGTCTATATTGGTTGCATGAAATCTGGTCCCGTCCTATCTCAAAAGTAAAGCATCTCTCAGTTTCCTCCTCAAATCCTTTTTTCTAACTCTGATTCTTCCTTTTGCTGAGTCATGTTGGTTTTATGGAGCAGAGGAGTGAGATACCATGAGCCGGAGTACTGGAAATTTGGTGAGAATGGGAACAAATACTTTCGTCATGCTACTGGACAGTTATATGCTATTTCAAGAGATTTGGCTTCTTATATATCAATCAATCAGTAAGATGAAGATGAGATTAAACGTATCCATGGCTCATCTGTACCTAGTGAGTCTCTTCGTTCTTATATATGTTAAATATTTCAGGCATGTTCTCCACAAGTATGCAAATGAAGATGTTTCTCTAGGAGCTTGGTTTATCGGGATTGATGTTAAGCACATTGATGATAGAAGATTATGCTGCGGCACTCCTCCTGGTAAGTCTTAAGCTCGTTTGCTTGATGTGATACTTGTTAAGATTCTTCAAGAAGTGATATAACTCTAGATAATGTATAGATTTTGAGAACATAGAAAAAACGTCAACATCTTTGGTGCTGTTGCACCTAACTACAATAATATCTGGCTACAAAGCAAAAGGCTAAAGGCTTGAAGTGAGGAGACCCTATGTAAAAGAGATGACTCGTCCCTATCAAATCCCTACTGATACAAAGTCTTACCAAGAATCTAAATGTTTTATATTTGACAGTAACATCAAATTTGATACGAAGTCTTGTTACATACTGCAAATGTAATCGAATGATCTTAACAGATTCAGTTTTGGTATTGTAGATTGTGAATGGAAAGCGCAAGCTGGAAATATCTGTGTAGCCTCATTCGACTGGACCTGCAGCGGAATATGCAGATCAGCAGATCGTATCAAAGAGGTTCATCAACGTTGTGGTGAAGGCGAAAATGCTCTTTGGAGTGCCACGTTTTGACATGTAGACAGATGCATGATAAAAAAACATAAATGCAGCCAACTAAAACAGCTCAAAGATAAGACGAAAAAAGTCAAAAGATATATATCACCAGAAGATCCACTTTGTATCCATACGTACATATAGGAGAGGCAGGATTACAGATAAAGTGATCGTCAATTGCGTTTGAATACGTTGCAGTTGTGGTGTTTCCGTTTTAGTAATAGGAAACCAAACTATGCAGTGAATCGCCCCTGATGTTTTTGTTCTTTTTGGTGGCTTGGAAATTGTGTTTTTTTTACATTAATACAAAACTATGCCTTGGTTCTTTTGAGTTTTGACGATAAGAAAAATTGTAGTAACTTGTTCATCTTTAACGTTTTGATCTTAATGGGTTCATCACATCTCTTGCCTTGAGAGGGCCAGAGGAATCTGGCTTTGATACCAATTGATAAACTACTAACTAGCAATATTTGCATTCTAAATTTTGACTCCTATTCCAAATATACATCATTTAAAAAAACAGATTTAGCTGCAAATCATATTAATATTTTAATTAACATCGATGTTCATTAGTCATAGGAATGTGGTCTTTAATCCGCAGGTTCGTGGGCTTTTACCCGTCGCGGGGCAGGTTAGAGTTTAAATTTTTAAACTCCTATTTTTGCGGGTCACGCGGGTTAAACTCACTTTTTTAGCGGGTTTTTTATTTGAAGCCNGGGTTGATAATATTCTTTTGAAAACCCACGGGTTGCAGGTTGCTGACCCAATTCCCAGCACTAATGATCATATCAGCTTTCATATAAAGATAAAGACAAAAAACACAGCTTGGAGCCAATATTGCAAGAGGTCATTTGATCGGAAGAAGCTTAAGATCCACAATCAGTATTTTTGTGGACCTTTTGCTGTCAAAACAGAGAAACAATCTAAGCAGACAAAGAAGATTTCTACAGCTTCACCTTCAAAGCAAGACAAGGACGCTGATGCAGGAGAGAATATCAAGATAAAGAAAACTAAACAAATAGTAGACGAAGAGAAGTATCATTTGCATTCTATTAATTGGAATCGTATCATTTTGGATGAGGTCAGTACCAAGCCCACTTTTTATTGGTGTTAATACCTATTTGTTGCATAGTACCAAGAATGTATTTCATGCCTCTTTTAGATATACACAGGTAGCCACAGCAAGAGAGCTCACTTTAATAAGGTAGTATGAATAAATCACCAATCAAATAGCCTAACCGAAGCTTACCAAACAAATGAGCATGACAGAGATAAAGAGTATAATGTGATAATAATATTACTCTGTCTTGGAGATTGGAGGCACAGTAAGTTTGCTCTCCAGCATAAATGAGAGATCATGCATCTGTGTCATCAGCTCCTCTGCAACATCACTCTTTGACTTATTAGCTATTGTTGTTGTGTCTACTACAAGATCAACTGTTTGATCTTCACCTTCAGGATCACTTGTTCTGAAAAGGAAAAAAGTGTTACTAACTCTGAAGCTTCTGTTAGTATGAAATGAAGATTACATATAAAGATCAGGAACAAGAAGTTGAGTAAACAATAACAAACCTCTCTAATGTTGAGTTTCCACAAGGCATGGCTTTAACTTTATCTGAGTTGGTTTGGCCACCAAAACTTTCCAAAAAGAAATCAGAATCAAGGTCTCTCTGATTGTTATTTGTCTCAATCAAGTTCATTTCCAGATTCTGTTCAGCAGATGGGTTCACATGATTGGTGGGAGGCTGCAGAGGTGTTTGCAAAACACTTGAAGATGTGAAACTATCCCAAGTTCCAAAGAGATCATCTACTTGACCTTTGCCTATGTCAGTCATCACGCTTGTAGCAGTATTCTGCTTCTCATCGACGCTCTGTTCTTTGACATCGTTCTTAACTTGCGCCAATCCATCAAAAATCTCATTCTGGGAAGTTGCCATGGTTTGAGAAAGAGGATTATTAGGAGTCTTGGAGTTAGCCGAGCTTGCAAAATCATTCCAATCATCGTCATCATCCTTTATAGTGGTCTTCTTAACAGGTTTCTTTTCACTGGTTTGCCATAGATCATCTCCAATCCAATCAATATCCATGGATGAGCTTCCATTGTCATCCACAACCTGTACCTCATTCTTATCATTGACAGTTGAGTCGTTGTTTTGAGTTTTGCCAGTAACACTACTAAATAAATCATCTTGCAAAGAATCACCATCTTTAGAAACATTCGCCGTTGAAGAATCTGCCGGTTTTGCATAAAGCACATCCTCTACCGAACCAAATACAGAATCCATATGAGCACTCAAATCAACCGGCATATTTACAAACGGATCGCTACTAATCTTTTCCTGGGAAAGATTATGATCGGCAGATTGAAAGTCAGGATCCCAATCAGAAGAAGAGGCTACAACCTTGTCATCGAAAGACTTAAGGCCAGCATTTGATGATGATGCACCCTCAAACAAACTAAGCTTTCCATCCTCTTTAGAAGAACTATTTCTTTGAACATCTCTATCCTCAAAGAAACCAAAACTCTCATCGTTTTTAGCAGAACTAGTTCTCTGAGTATCTTTCCCCTCAAACAGACTAAGCTTTTCGTCCTCGTTGAGAGTGTCCTGAGCATCTTTTCCCTCAAAGAATCCAAAATTTCCCTGCTCTGCTAAAGAAGCACTTTCCTGAGTACCTCCTCCAGCAAACAAACTAAGATTCTCATGTTTTTCAGAATAAACACTCTCTTGTGCAACTTTTTTTCCAGAAAAAACAACATTTTCATGTTGCTGAGATCCAACAATATCCGAACTCTTAGCACTATCAAATAAGCTAAGACTACGTGGATCCTTAAAATCATCTTCCACGGGTTCGCTCTCTGCTCTATGCTCCACTTTGGAAAGATCTCCTCTACCCTCAATGGAAAAATCATCAAGATTAACTCCTCCTAGATTCAAAGGGTTTTTATTCTGCACTGATCGTCGATCATCAGGTCCCCAGCTTATAGACTCCTCTCTTGCAGGCCATTGTATTTCCAAATCAAGAAACTTAGACACAGCAATTCCTCCTTTAACCACAGGTAATGTAGCTCCTCTGTTTGATCCATTTGTTTCCTTTATTGGCTCTACTATCTCCTGCAGATGAAACAAATCTGTTTCTTTAAGGCACAACACATCATCACATTCTATATTACACAATCAGGGAGGAAAACAAATTCTCAGTAAAACAAATCGGAAACGGAATAAATAGTTTATGCGAAGAAAAAAGTATCTATTGTTACCGATCCATCGAGATTAAGAGAGCTGATAAACAATTTGTAAGCAGAAGAGGAAGTAAACTTGATTGGATCAGGAGGATTATCGCTTGTCCGTTGTTGATTGCCACAGAAGATGCAGATCAGTGAATCGATTCCTAGGAGAAGCTTACCTTTGCAGTTACGGCAACGGAGGTACGGAGCTGAAGCATCGAGTTCAGCGATTGCCTCATCGGAAGTGGGAAGGCTGAGGAAGGAGTTATCAGCGAAGGAGGAGAGGTTGACCTCTTTTCGAAGCGAGAGTTGGAGTTGGTTAAGTAAATCTACTGAGATCTCCATCGGCATTCCGGTAAGGAATCTAAGGTTTCAACACCGGATGATTTTGAGTCTTCCTTCTCTGTATCAATTACGCTGTAGAATCCAAGGATGATAACTCTCCCACATAATCAATTTTAACCAAAGATAACCAGAAATTCATACCGTATCGAAACTGGTTTGTTCATTTATTATTATTTTTTTTAAAAATCGGATATTTCTTTATTACACTATGATCTGCATATATAAATAATATGTTTGAAAAAATACTTAACAAAAAAAAGAAATTATTGTAATGAAAGTAAATGATACTAATCATTACATTAATTGAAATTATATTTACAGACGCGCTTCTTTATCTAACTGTCGACGAAACTAGAGAGAAGAAGCAGAGTTAAAATAAAATAAAATAAAAGTCTCTAAAGAAACAGTATTACCGATATTTCCACAAAACGTCGTCGTCTCATCTCAGGCAGCTAAAGTTCCACTTCCAGATTTCTTCATTCACACTCTCTTAAATATCTAATCTTTACTACGAAGACCCAGATCTCGTGTTTATTATGGCTAGACACACGACAGCGGTGAAGATCGGACTAGCTTTGCTAGGTCTGAGCATGTTTGGTTACATACTTGGTCCACCTCTCTACTGGCATCTTACTGAAGCTTTAGTTGCCGTTAGTCATTCCTCCACCTCATCTTGTCCTAAATGCCCATGTGATTGCTCTATCCTCCCTCTTCTCACCATTCCCAAAGGTATTTTAAAAAGTTGTAATTTTGCTTCAGCTCTGCCTCTGATTACATCTTTGCTACATACATCTAATGGGCAAAGTTTGCTCCTTTTTGTTACTTCTTCAAGTTAATTTCTGTTCTAGTGCTGCTTGAGCTTGGTTAGTTGTTGAGTTTGAATCTGAGAAGACATAGATCGACAATGTTTAGTTTACTAGATCTACCAGAATTGTGGTTTTACTTTGTTGTCTATAGTGTTATTTCTCTTAACTGTTTAGGTCATGATCTGTAAATTTCTTGGATCATAAAGATTGAATTTTACTGGCTAGTCTTCTGGTCATATAACAAATCATTAAGCAATGCGGTTTCTAGTCTTCTCTTCTGATCCATATATTTCTCGATAAGATGACCAAATCCAAAAAGATTGACCTTTTTTTTTTACTTCTTCTTGCAGAACTCAGCAATGCTTCTTTTACCGGTGAGTTAATTTTGAAGGCTTTAAAGTTTAATAATTGAGTCTCTTTAATATCAAACATCTTGCTTTGATGTGTAGATTGTGCAAAGCATGATCCAGAGGTGAACGAAGACACTGAGAAAAACTATGCTGAACTTCTAAGTGAGGAATTGAAGCTACGTGAAGCAGAATCTTTAGAGAAACACAAACGAGCAGACATGGGACTATTAGAAGCCAAGAAAGTAACTTCTTCATACCAAAAGGAAGCAGATAAATGCAACTCAGGTATGGAAACATGTGAAGAAGCTCGTGAAAAAGCAGAATTAGCTCTCGCTGAGCAGAAAAAGATAACATCAAAGTGGGAAGAGAGAGCTCGTCAAAAAGGATGGAGAGAAGGAGCCACCACCAAGTCAAATGCTAAAACCAAAAGCAATGTTGCTTAGTAATCCCACAAGGATCATAGCGCTACAAACCACATGTGTAATAATTATGATTTGAATTTTTTCAATATAGTGTCTGTAAACTATTGTACTTTAGCTACTATCTATAGACTATTAGACCAATGTCGTTTCACTAGTCAAAATATTTAAATCATAGGTTATAGTATTTTATTATTGATAATTATAAAGCATGACTTTTAATTAGTCTGTGTAGAAAAGGTAAGGTAGATTTTTCAAAAAAGGTCAACAGAAAAATAAACTTTATAAGTAACTTTGTCTCTTGTGTTTTTATATTTTGATAATGAAAATAAACAATTTAATTATTTTTGTCATCAAGAATTCAACTATTTATAGATAAAATTATAAAAAGCTGGAAAATAGTTATGGAGAATTTAACTACATATAAATTTGTGGGAACATGCACATTTATTGATAGGGGATATTTTGTTCCTTATGAGTTTAATATCGAGTCGTTGCATATATAATGAATACACACTTTTAAACCGGCCATTTTTAGGTGGGAAGTGGGGTTCACCCTTCACCTTTGTATTTATCAGATTCTCACCATTTCAACTTACTGACAGTTCCACAAATATAATTCAAAAAAAAATATCAAGTTCGTAATAATATTTTGTTCTTTTTATCAACTAAAATAATGCTTATCAACGCTATTATTAAGGAAAAATTTGTGAAAATACTAATTAGACTCCATTATTTTGAAACACTCTATTATGTTAATCCCCTTGAGATACTGAAGAGGATTTTTCTACTTAGTTATATTTTCTTCAGTACTCAAGTAATTTTACACACAAAAAAATCAATGAAAATATAATCATAATAGTAACAAAACAACAAAATGTAGCATATATGATAACCATTAAACTACAAATTTTTTTCTAGTTATACATATATACTAGTGTATCACCCGCGAGCCTTCCATCGCAGAAAATATATTTAATATATATATATATTTTTTAATTAGATTATATGAGTATATTATTTAATATATATTAAAAA
>KE156385.1:0-16103 GCA_000411055.1 Leavenworthia alabamica
CTTAGCCACGATTATAGCGTGGCTATATCGTAGCTATTGTAGCCACGAATTTATTTCGTTGCTTATTTCGTAGCTATAGTAGCCACGAATTTCTGCGTGGCTAATCCGTGGCTTTTTTCCGAAAAAGACACGAACACACTTCCTTGTTCGTGGTATTTTCGTGGCTATGCAAAAATTTTTTACTAGTGATCAAATACTCATATCTAAAAAAAAAAATTATTTCAATATGAATTGAATCTTAATATTTGAAATAAAAAATTTTATTATTGAAATTTAAATATGTTATTTTATTATCTAAGATTCGAAATCTAGATTCATCTATTCCAGATATCTATTTCTGGAATTCTGATCCAAATATCAGTAGATCTAATGAAAATGAAGAGACGAATCACATAGCCACACGTGGACAAGGCGAACTACAACAATTGCACACATTCGTAATAAGTAGAAACCTCCAAGTGCATTTTAATAGTTACATAGGGCTGAGAAAAAAAACCTACCCTAACAAAAAAAATTGAGCACGATCCAAAAAACTTTATCCGAATCTAAATTTGTATCCGTGATTTTATTCTATTCGAGTGTAAGTGTATGTACCCGTGAATTTTGGGTAAAACCCGAATCCGATCCGAAACCCGAATGGGTATCCGAAAAACCCGAAATAAACTTAAATATATTAAAAATTATACATTTTAGAAATTTTAGTGTGATGATATATTTTAGTTTAATTATATAACAATTTCAGATATAATTTCAAGTTAATCGATTAATTTTTATATTTTTAGATATAAACTTACATTAATTATGTAATATTTTTATGTATTATTTTAGTTCAATCAAATAAGTTTAAATTTTTCAGTATAATTTTAGATTAAATCGGTAATAATTTTATATTTCCGACACGATTTCTATTAATCAGATGCAAAATTTAGGTCTTCACNAAAGAAAAAGACGAAAAATGCTCAATCCAGCTCTGGACAGCATTTAAGAATCTCTATCGGGAATAAAACGAATCCAATAAGAAAAGAACTCACAAAGAAATATGAACTCACTTCGCCAAGAACAAGGTGACGAATCAAAAACGAACCAAAGAGTCAAACTGAATGAAGGAGGCGACGGTGAAACAGACTGATTTTAATCGGTGAAACAAGATGAACTATCGCCAAATCGTGAACATATACCGACGAAATCAAGTTCAAACACAACTACAAATCTTGAAAAAAAAACAAACTCAATCGTGATTCAGAATATGCCCAAACTCTATCGATGAAATCGAAACTCGAATCAAGAGGAAGATGATGAAAACTGACAAAATCGATGAAGATAATTGATATAGTAGTCAGAAATCAATTGAAATCGAGCTCAAATACCATAGCAAATCTGAAATCTTGATGAGGAACTGATGATGAGTCGGTGAAACAATGAACGTTGAAACTAATGACGAATTGATGAAATCAAACGATGAATGCGGAAGCGGAACGAAGAATTTGAGTTATAAGCTCTGCTACCATATTAGATTTTCCAGAAATCAAGAGAAAACCATGAAGATAAGTTGAGAGAGAAAATGATTATGGAAAAATATATTATCTTCGTTCAAGTTAAAAATGGGTTATACAGTTTCTTTAAATACACAATTCAATCTAAACCATCTATACTAACCAATCTGTACATTTATATAAACCAAACTAAACCACATTTACATTCTAATATCTCATGAAACTTTTGCATATATTTATGAAGAAAATATTCAATATTGATCATTTCAAATCTATTTGTTTTTTCGGCCACCTTAATTTTTAGGTGCTCTAGGGTAGGCAAATCATTATTCAGTATTTTTAAATATACTGGGCCTTTTATGAATTTGGGTTTTTTAATATATATTTTTATTTTATGTAAATTTAAACATTATTTTCTATAATTATATTAATTTTCCAATACAAGTGTATGACAATCTTTTAACACATAAAATATTTCCGGAAGAGTAGATATTTCCAGAAATAAGAATGAATTATTCTTTTAAAAAAAAAAAAAGGTTTTTCAAGGAAAAATATATATTTTCAAGAAAATAATGGGCTTTTAAAAGAAAAATGACTTCTTAAAATAAAATGCCACTTCAGTTGACATTTGAAAAACATTTATGGGTTACAAGCTGGTGATTAACAAGCTTCTTATCAAGGCCTGTTGTGTATACATACACCCCCATACATAAATTTCAAGAAAATATGTTTTTTTTATGATAAATTGTAACATCACAAATTCTCGTATAGTTGTGCATGAAAAGAGATTTAAGACATTTGATTTGACTATCTATGTTACTAAAATGTACTTATTTTTTCGGTCAACCATTCTTTCACAATTCTGTAGTTAAACGTGTTTGGGCTGGAGTAGTAATAGGATGGATAACCTACCGGAAAGTGATTGTCGGTACTATGTAAGTGAGATCAACGCACAAGAAAAGATTATGTGGTGATTTGTAGGGACTGTAAACAAATCTTAGAGCTTTAGAAAAATAATGCACCGACCATCGGACGAGGGTGAGACCCAATGGGCCTAGAGAGGACGTGGAGACCCATGGATCTAGAGATGACGTCCACAGCCTTAGAAGGGACATTGATGTGCTCATGGATGGTGACAGTCAGAGTATTACATTTGGTATCAGAAACATGTTTGCCAAACTAGTTATGACCTAGGAGGCAATCCTAGTGCGCAATGAGGACGTTGCGTTCATTGAGTCGTTGCGTTCATTGAGTGGGAATAATTGTAACATCTCAGGTTCTGCTATGGTGGTGCATGAAAAAAAACTTAAGACATTTGATTTGATGTCCAATGGGCCTAGAGAGGACATGGGGGCCCATGGGCCTAGAGATGGCAAGGGGTCGTCTACAGAAGTAGAAGGGACTTTGGTGTGCTCATGCTCGATGGTGGCGGTCGAGGTATTACGTAAATAATGACGTTTGAAAATTTTTTTTAGTTTTTAAAGATAAAAATGACATTTTAAGAATAATTTGATATTTTAAAAACATTTTATGAACCACAAGCTGGCCTTTAAGTAACTTTTATATTTCTTATATTACATTTGATTTTAGTTTTAATTTGTAGATAAATCATAGGAGGAAATCAAAGTAATAACAACCAAGATAAATCATTAGAGGTCAATGCAACAATAGAGATGTTGTAGTCACCTAACATGTGCCTAATATGAATGGTTAAATAAAAATAATGATTGAAAACTATATATTTCTGTTTCCCTTTTATAAAAAATAATAACTTTGACCATATTAATAACGTTATTTATTATTGCTATAAAACAAATATATTATTTAGAGAATTAACTAGACAGCTATGCATCCTTATCATAAAAATTTACTATGAGATAAGCATTGACAGAAAAAACATAATACGATTTATTGTAATTAATTATAGTCCTATCTATCCCTGTAATAAAAAAGTGAATTCTGCTATTAATTTAAATAAAATATAAAATGAGAAATTATTTTTGTTTTTCTATCTATACACTTTATCTCCTTTTGTAATGGAGAATCACTATAACAGGATAACAAAAAATCTCTTATTTCATTTTCAATTTGGAGCCACATATTATAACGTAACGTATGATTTATATATTTGTTTAAAAAATTAATAGAATAAACTAAAACCACTCTATTCTTGACTACAGCTAAGATCTGTGCGTTACCACAGTTAGTATACCAATACATCTCTTAATATATATATATATGTCACATATGCAAAAGATAACATAAACAAAAAAAAATACTCAAGTAAGAAGAATCTGAGGTCAGTGTTTAAAAAAAAAATAGCATTAGAATCACAAAACGAAATGATATGCAAGAGTGTTCTAATGCATTTTAATTTTGATTTTCTTAGTCTTATTGCTTAACAAAAATTCATATTGTCTTTTTGATTTATTATTACAGTGATTGATGAAGAAGTTTTAGAGAGTGGTGCACATCAATTTCATTAGATTTGACTTAAATATACAATCTAAGCCAAAAAAAATGAGTGGTAATAACCTTATTACAATGTTTTTAACTTTTTATACTAATGAGAAAATAATATTGTGTATATAAAATGTATAGATCCAGAAAACACCAACATGGATGATTTGAACCAAAATCAGATGGTTAATTCAGATCCTAGAGTTTCTGAGCAAGTTACCCAAAAGAAGCCTAAGCTCAAATGGACGACCGATCTTCGAAATAAATTTGTGGATTCGGTTGAACATATTGGATACCATAGTAAGTATATTTAAAGTTCATATTACAACAAATAAAGAACATAGTATCAGTGTTTTTAGTGTCGACCATATAATAAATGATGTTTTTATTGTTAACTTATAATAATGTTAGGGCTCAAATACTAATGTTTTATCATATGGCTTGTGTTTGATATCACTTTGAAGAGGTTACACCCAAGAAGATATACGATTTTATGGGAATCGAAAGCTTAACAATACCACAGATAGCTAGCCATTTACAGGTTCGATCTTACATATAACCATATTTCAAAGTACATTATGAATTATATATATGTATATATTACATCAAGATTTTTTTTATCTTGTTACATATATCAATTTATAAAATATATGACTAACTGTGAAATTTTTTTATTTGACATCACACAGAAGTATCGAACCCAAGTGAGAAAAACTAATCCACCAGATCGCCTGATATCAACTGAATTCTTTGACCCAATACTCTCATTCAACTACAACATAAACCTAATCAAGAACAATCTTCCTAGAGCCCAACTCGGCTCTGGTCTTGGTCAAAGTAGCCTGAGGATGAACAACAATGACAACATGAACCAAGTACCCATCTGTGGTTTGAGCCAAACTAATTCCAACTTGGTGCCTGTGGAAGCGGCCAGTCTTGGGGTTTCCAATGGTATGTTGCCAATACAAGCCAATGTAGGGTGTCCAATGGAAGCGAGTCCTGGGGTTTCTAGTGGTAAGTTGCCTTTGAACGATGTAAGGAAAAACACTCTTTGGACATCTCAACCACCACAAGCTTCTCATGTTCCTTTAGGACTTGAAGCCACACAAGCTCCTCCTATATTTGGACAATATGGTACATCAAATGATACATTAGGTATGAACTCCAACCTTAGTAATGTTTATACAAGCAGTAATAATGATGGTATCACACTAACTGAAAATGGAGATTCTGTTAATGGTAACTGGACTCAACCTCTTGGTGAAATTTCTAATACTATGAATTGGAATTTCAATGACAACATGAGTAACCCTGGAAGTTCATATCGATCGTTCTTAGACAATGAGTATCATCAGTTAGCCAATGAGAACAACTTAACTTCTCAAATGGATGGTGCGGGATCACTACCAGATAATCGTCATGACATCAATGAGGTTTATCCTGATCATACAAGCAATTATCAGGTACATCAACTAATAATAATTCTCTTTTTTATTTTTAATTTCTTTTTCATAGTTGATGGTTAATTATTTTTTGATTTTTTTAAGCAGCAAAATCATCTTAGTGTGAATGGTACTGAATATCCAGCTCAAATGGATGGTGTGGTACCACTACCAGATAATCAAAACATGTATGAACTACAAGATTATCATCATGGCATCAATCAGGTTTATCCTCATACAGCCAACTTCCCATATGAACAATCTTATGATCAGGTACATCAACTAATTAACAATCAGTACTGTTAATTTAACTTTCTATTTTTTTCATAGTTGATGTTTAATTTTGTTTTGATTTATATGGTTTTTAAGCAGCACACTCCTTTTAATTTGTATGGTCAAGATCCATCTCAACTGCCCAATAACGATGAGCAAGATCATCGTAATGTGAACGGCGAAGATCTTCGAATGCCTAACAATGATTATGATCCTATACAACAAGTAATAAAACAATATTAATTTAACTATCTATTTATTTATAGTTGAAATTATGTTGTGAGTTGTATAATATATATGCATGTCTTACAGCAATATCAAGTGAGCATTACCGGCGGAAATATCAATCTACCCATTTATTATGAGGCTCAGGTACATCAACTAATAACCAATATTAATTTAACCTTTTTTACATAATTAAAATTTAAGTTTTAAATTATATTTATGCATGATTTAGCAGGGAGATAGTGATCAAAATCTTAATGTGAATGGTGAAAATCCAACTCAAATGGATAGTCAAAACATGTATGAACAACTAGATTATAATTTTGGCATCAATGAGGTTTATCCTGATACAACCAACTTCCAATATGAAGAGGTACATCAACTATAACAACCACTGTTAATTTAACTTACTTTTTTTTATTACTTTTTTACAGTTGATGTTTAATTATGTTTTTATTTGTATGGTTTTTAATTAAGCAGCAAGCTCATCTTGATGTGAATGATGAAGATCCAGATCAAATGGATTATGAGGTAGAACTAATAGATAATCAAAATATGTTTGAACTACTAGATTATCATTATGGTCTCAATGAGAATTATCCTAACACAACTAACATCGAATATGCAAATATTCACCAGGTACATCAACTAATAACAATTAACAATCGCTGTTAATTTAACTTATTCTTTTTTTAATAGTTCATGTTTAATTATGTTTTGATATATATGATCTTTAAGGAACAAGATCTTAATGTGAATGGTGAAGATCTAGCTCAGCTGCCCAACAATGAGCATGAAGATCATGTACACCAAGTAATAAACAATATTAGTTTAACTTTCTATATTTTATAGTTGAAATTTATATTTTGTTTTGTATATATATGTATGTCTTACAGCAATATCAAGTGAGTGTTACTGGTGAAAATAACGAGCTACTTCATCATAATCAGACTCAGGTGCATCAACTAATAAACCAATATTAATTTAATATTTTATCATAATTAAAACTGAATTTATAAGTTATATATACATGCATGATTTAAGCAGGAATATGGTAATCAAAATCTTGAATTTTCAAACATTGAAAGGAATGCAACTCCTGCTCCTTATCCTTTTGATTATGTAAGTATGTTTATTTTAATTTTTCTTAGTAGCTAGTTTAGGTTTGCATATATATATATATATATATAATATGGATTGAAACCTTATAATGATATACATGATCTATGGTTAAGTTGAAGGACAAAAACCCTAATAAATTAATGTTGAACATTATTGTTGCTGCTAATTCACAAACTTATGTTCATGCTAGCAACATTAACTATATAAATCATTTAACTCTAAAGATCTTTTTAATTATAAATCACATTCATGTAAAATGACATGATACACAACTGATATATAATCATCGTTTGTGTAGGAACCAGATGATTCGGAGTTGGCAGGACTACTATCAACATTTGATGAGGTAAAATGCTTTTACATCTTTAAAACCCTTTTTATTTTACAATAATTTATTGTATATTTTTATTCAGATTTTATAGTTTAGACTGTGAAAATCTGCACAAAAAATTTATATATTTTTCTTACAACTGTTTTAAGAATTCATCTTTCAAAAAGAATTTTATAAATACAGTTATGCTGTTATAATATCAGTTTTTTTTGGCATATATGTTGTTTATATATTTTTTGGTTTAGGATATGTCACTTGTGAGTTCTGATATAAAATTTATTGACAAGTTTGTGTTTATACTTTTTATATAGGATTGGGGAGAACTTGGAATCTTTTGATGAACTTTTTGCTCGATCGTGACATGCACTGCAAAATGTTCTTCTGCTTTTCTTTAATAAACTATATGAATTTTTAATAAATTTGGTATGGTGTTGTTATAAGATTTTAATAAATTATGGATATTGTTTGGTCATCAAACTCAATATTGGATGCTATTTCATGGATTTTGGTAGATTGTTTCTCTTTATATCAGTGATTATTTTAGGCTTTTAGTTGTGGATGAAGCTAGATAGCATATTTATATATAACGCAGATTATAATTTTAAAAGATCATAACAATCTAATATATTATCTAGTATAGATTACCTATAAAATCTTGTAGTGGCTCTTTTCCTATTTACCTATAGGTCATGCCCGATTAAATCTAGTTCATATTACATTTTATTTTTACATTGTGTGTTGTTGACAATAAAAAGTAGTGAAAAAACTTTTAAAGCTATAAAGCTTTTACACCAGATTTATAGTTCGAATTTCTGATGTTACAATTTATTTGTCATTGTTTCGTATTTTGTGCGAAGAAATTATTTATCATAGTGCTATTGTAGTACCGTTGTGAGCAGTGTTAATTGTAATCGTATTACTTATTACTCATTTTTATATATTAATCATAAGATTAGCTATGAACAAAATAAACAACTGTGGAGAAAAAAGACAATAAAATAAAGTTTAATATTTTTTCAGTCAGTTAGATTTTATTAATTTTTAATAAAAATAAAATAAACCGAACCGAAAAGTGAATTTTCAGATTTATTTGGGTTAATTGGATTGAATTCGAAAATTTTTTTTTTGCCTAAAACCAAACCGAATAAACCGAAAACCGATTTTTATGTTCATTATTTGCTATGATGTGGCTGATGAGTTAGCAACTGTAACGGTTGACTAACTGCCGTTACGGTTGACTCACAAAAAGGCACAAAATTTGTTATTTGGGTCTATTATTTGAATATAGTAACAGTTTAGGTATAAAATAGCACTGTTTTAAAAATGAGGTATAAATCAGCTCGTTTGAAAAAATTCAGGTCTAAATTAACCCTTCTCCCCACTGTACAATATATATAGGAGATTGTCTAAGTAATTAGAATAGTTAATTACAAACAGGTCCTTATACTATACTCCTTATATGCCCCCTCAAGCTGGAGGAACCTTGGTGACTCCAAGCTTGCTAGTGATTTCCTGAAATCATGGGCGAGGCAATGGCTTTGTGAGTGAGTCAGCTAGTTGGTCTTTGCTGGAAACATGAGAGACCCTTAGAGCACCAGACTGTATGTTACCTCGGACAAAGTGATAGTCAAGAGCAATGTGCTTCATTCGTGAATGAAAAACTGGATTGGCGCACAAGTATGTTGCACCAACGTTGTCACAATAGACAACTGGTGCTGTGGGAATATCTATGCCGAGTTCTGATAACAGAGAGCAAATCCAGCAAAGCTCAGAGGCTGTGTGTGCAACGGCATGATACTCGGCTTCAGTGGATGATCGAGCTACACTTTTCTGTTTCTTGGATGACCATGAGATCGGGCTGCCACCTAAGTAGATAATATAAGCATTGGTGGAGACAAAGTCGTCAATGTCACCTCCCCAATCTGCATCTGAAAAGCCATGAAGCGTTAATGGTGTTTTGGATCGCAGAAAAATACCATGATTCATTGTCCCAGCAAGATATCGCAAGACTCTCTTTGTCGCTTGCCAATGTGCATCAGTCGGACGATGCATAAACTGCGATAAACGATTGACAGCAAAGGCAATATCTGGGCGAGTGAACGATAGATATTGTAGGCTTCCTATGACTTGACGGAACTGTGTTGCATCTTCAAGTACAGTGCCAGAGTGTATAGAGAGTTTCAGTGTAGAAGCCATAGGTGTTGTTGCAGGTTTTGCTCCCAGCATGTTGGTCTTCTTGAGTAAATCAGCTATGTATTTATGTTGCTTGAGGTGTAAGCCATGTGGTGTTCGTGTTGCTTCAATACCCAAAAAATAATTTATTTCACCTTGATCTTTGAGCGAGAATCGAGTGGCAAGAGCAGTTATGAATGGTTCAATGAGCGAATTGTCTCCAGTAATAAGAATATCGTCGACGTAGACGAGAACATAGAGAAAATGTTTGTCACTCTGAAGCAAAAATAAAGATGTATCGGCTAAGGAGTTTGTAAAACACGAAGCTAGTAAATAGGTACGAAGTTCTCCATTACTTCTCATCTGATTCGTAATTGACAGTACACGTGTGAAATACTCTTCTACTTTCTCAGACTCTTTCATTTCTAACACCTCAAAATCTCTTCTTAGCTTCTGCAATAACGACTTTCTAACCCGAGCATTTCCCCCAAATTTCTTCTTCATCGAGTCCCATATTATCTTAGAGATCTTTCTATCCAAAATTTGCCCAAAAGTAATTATATCTATTGACTGATAAAGATAGTGTTTCACCTTATGATCATTTGTTTTGGCATTGTCGAGTTGGATCCTCTGTTCTGGTGTAAGAACTGTGTTAATCGAGGGTTCTTCGAATCCGATTTCAATCAAGCTCCGTAGTCCTCTTGCTCTGAAAAAATTCTCCATAACCTCACTCCAATGATCCCAATGTCCATCGAATTGAGGCAATTCATCTTATCATCTCCCATCTTTTGATTTCGTTTTTGAAGCTACGGCTTCTCTCTCTAGTTTTCAAAAAAAAAAATGAACCTGGCTCTGATACCACTTTGTAGAATTAGAAAACATAATACTCTAAGAAAAATGATTTGAAAACTCTGATTTTATTCAATCGACTTCTTCAGCTTATAAAGCTTACAAATAACAAGAATCCTAAATTCTTTCAACTGAATGAGTTGAGCTTTATTCTCCTAAAGACTCGGTCTTATTTGACTAAGACCTTACACATAAGACTAAACCAAAACAATAATTAAAGAACCAACAATTTATTCCGGTTTACTTCCAACAAAAGAATGGTTACGTAGATTCATCCAATTTTTTTTTGTGCAATACGTTATGGATAGATGCACGACCCCAAAACCTAGTCACAATCGCAAGCACATTATAAATAGAAGATATGGTTGGAAAGTTATGGAAAGATATAATTACAAACTCTGACATCAAGAAAAGCTTTTATACGAACTATAAATAATTATTAGACAACCTACATATCATTGGAAAATCCTTGTTTGAAGACAATGACTAGGTCCATTTCTTCCATTATCAAGTTTCAGATTTGAAGCAATCATTTTAATGAACCAGTTTTAGTTATCATTATCCTCAATATCCACTATACTGGAAGCAATAGAACCAATCTTATTATCTTCATCTCTCTCAGTCGCACCAAGTAGATGTCTTTCAACGTCTCACTTAAGGAATGCACCGTCTATTCTTATGACAGACATGCCTACATGTTTGTTGCCAATATACTCTTTGTGACTTAAAGCCGATAAATATATGGTAAAACCTTTGTAAACTTCCAATTGGTGCTCTTAGAGTTATCTCAATTTCAAATTTGGTCTCTAGATTTAACCAAAATATCTTTGCTTGGTAATTTCATATCCTTGAGAAATGATCTTTATGTATGGTTTTTCTGTCTTTCATAATTTTTGACTTCGCCTTAGCATATTGGTCTTCAGTTATAGAAAGGTTATACTTTCTCTTTATCTTCTCTACCATCTCTGTTTTTGTAAGTTTTAGATTTTTTTCTCAATCTCTATGAAAACAACTACGCAATAGAGCATATTTTCAGCATATTTGAGTGACCTAACTCGACACATACGTGCACATTCTCATAGATCTTTACTTGCATCTTGTGTTTCTATCTATCATACGAGCAATAACATCTCCATCCACATTTGACATCGGTGTTACCACACTTTGAACCAATCTTCAAACCTTGTGATCTATACAGCTTAATATCGTATCTTGTCTTCAGAGAATACTTCAGCACATCTATTTTGAAGTTTGGTGGGCTATTGAATGTCTTCCCCAACTTTAGAATCTCTTTTAGATCTTCAGTCTCTGGAAGATCATCATTTCTATTTTCAGGATCTTCTTCATCGTCACTGTGAACTATAGTTTCTAAGATCCTCTCATCATCCCAAATTTCATCCCCACTATCTCCATCATTATCACCTCTAGCATTTCACTCCAAACTCAGAAACGAAATCTTCACAATTTTCTTCCACTATACTTAATACATGCGTTTGAATTATTCGCATCGACATAATTCACCTCATCAAAGTCTCCATCAACAACAACCTCATAGTCATCTCCACCCACAACCTCGCGATCTTCTTTAGTATCTCTTTTTTCTGTTAATTTTTTTTTGTTTTTTCTTCTTTGGTGGTTTTTGTTTCTTCGATTTTTGCTTTTTCCATTGTGATTTTGGTTGAAGAACATCTTCAATCCTAAATCCATCTATGATTTCATGAGCTTCTTCAACTACTCCTTATGTGATTTAATGAACTTCTCCAACTACGATTCCTTCATTTGGCTTATTTGATTCTCCTTTCTTCTGTTTCTGTTTCTTTCGATTTACAATCCATCCAGCAACAGTCGTCACCTCAGTCTCTCTATAGTCTCCAACAGTATCTTGTCGTATCCAACATTATCGATTGCAATCACTTCAGCTTCAGCTCTTTCTTCAACTTCTCATGCACATGTCGTCGCTAGTCTCGACGATCGACGAGGATTCTGAACACCATTGTATCTCCACAAGTCTTTGCCATCTCTAGTTATAAAAATGATGAGAGATTTTTGGAAAATATTTCATTTCCAAGGGTTTTTTTTATTTGGGTATTTCTCTCTTTCTTCTTCTAATTTTCTAAGTCTGACGAACACTTTATTTTAGTCGTTTATTTTAATGTCAAAACGACAACATTTTATTAAACAAAAGATTTAACAGTGGAATTAACCCCGTAATTAAGTTATTTTATTAGAATCAACGTGGTGACTAATTTGTTCTAGTCAACAAAATTTAAATATTTAAATATTAGTCAACCAAAATTTTAGATTAAAATGACAATTAAAAAGTTCAGCTTTTAATTGTCCATTTTTTTAAATTTAGGTTTTTATAACATTTTCTCCTATTTTTATGTTTATCTAGGCATTCAAAACCTTTGTATTGGGATTAGAAACCTTTGTACTGGATTAGTAACCCTAAAAACCTTACAAACCCACCCACACTGCAATAGTTATGTATATCAATTTCAATCACTTCAGCTTTAACTTCAATTTCAATTCTTTTTCGACTTCTCATGCCATGTTGTCGCTAGTCTCGGTGACCGACAAGGACTATGAATACCACTTTATCCTGCACGATTATTCGCCATCTCTAACTACTAAAAGTCGAGAGAATTTTGGAAAGGATTTCAATTTCTAGGATTTTTAATTTGGGTATTTCTCTCTTTTTTCTTCTGATTTTCTCTAGCAAACACTCTATTTTAGTCATTTATTTTAGTGTGAAAACAACGGCGTTTTATTAAACAAAAAATTTAACAGAGAAGTTAACTCCATAATTAAGCTTTGTTATTATAGTTAACGTGATGATTAATTTGATCTCATCAACAAAAATTAAATATTTAGTCAATCAAAAAATTAAGGTTAAAATGATAATTAAAAACTTCAGCATTTAAATTTCCACTTTTAAAAATTTAGGCTTTTTAATATTTTTCTCTATTTCTTTTGTTTGTGTATCCAAAACTTTTATATAGGCCTTACAAACTTTTGTAATGGGCTACTGGCCCTAGAAACCTTACAGACTACCCACACCACAATAGTTATGTATATATATTATAATATTTTATAACAAATTCTTCGAGAAAAAAAAGTATACACTAAAAATGAGCGAAAATGGAAATATAAACGTATAATGCCAGAAAGCTAAGGCTAAATAGATATTACTAAACGATAAGATTCCAGGTTTATCTTGCTACTAATTTTGACTTTTAGACACATTAATAAGTAGAGAGATTTTATAATAATAAATGCATTGCTTCAAATCTGAACGTTAACGTTATTAACAAATATTTCGGTTAATTAACATATTTAACGGATAATTCAGTCATGATTAGCATTTCTAAAAAGGAATGTCATAGCTAACAATGAAACAAATCAACATTGATAATCTAAAAGATATGACTTATGAGAGTTCCATATTAGCAACAAACTACGTAAATGTGATAAAGACTAAAATGACCTCAATAGAAGAGAGCTGAATGACAGCATTTTCGACAGGCGTTTGGCCCGTTAATTACGTTTGTATTCTTAATGACATTCGATTTTTGACAATATTGGATTATATATTAGTAATTGCAAGTAAACCTACTTTAAAAACACTGGCTGAGATGGTTTTAACACAAAACGCGCACCCATGGATCGAATCTATCAATTGACATACACTGGCATAATTGGTATTCTTCTCCACCACCCACATATAGAACATCCCAATTCTCAAAAAAAAAAAGGAATACTATAACATTGTACTCTCTTTTCCCGTAAACTAAAAGGGAAAAAAATACTGTAAAGAGGTCCCTAATATAGAGTTAATTATCAACTTCATATTATCCATTGCAAGACATTCAAAACAAAAACCTTGACTGACATTTAAGGACTTAATAATCAATCAAGAGGAGGGTTGTACAGGGGCTTTATGATTACCCGAGGATGATGATGCACTTGCTTCATTCTGTTGTTTCAAAGCTGTTGAGGTTGAAAGCTCGGTTTTGGTTTCAGGTACATCGCCAATATCCAATGTGTCTGGGAGGTATTGCTGAGCTTCATTACTGTAAATCTGTAGAAAGGAACACTAAAAGTCATTTACAAATCTATTGCAGGAAGAATGTATATGTAATATTACCTCCAGCTGGTTCAGCATTTCGATAGTTGCATCAAGATCACCATTGTTAGCCAAGTATACATCATTAATTGATTCATGTGAGAGACCAGAGAATGTGACTAAAAGATACTCAATGTCCATGTCAATCTCTAAATCATCATCTTTCATTTTATGATTATTTACCATGTTCTTAGGCATTGACATTTGAGAGCTAGGATAACTTCCCATTCCTTGGACTCCATAACCATGAGCGACTCGATAAGGTTGGTGCTGCTGCTGCACCTGATGTGTGGCAGGCTTTGTAGACCGCAACACTTCATCACCAAAATAACCTTGTCTTCTGGAGACTGGTACATAAGCTATTGCGTTTGGATTCAGTGTAGATCCTCCTTGCTTCATTTCTAAGTCGAATTCAACTTGCACCAAACCAAAGAAGATATCAAAATCAGTTACAAATTTCAAAAACGATTCAAAGAATGGTCCTTATGAAACGATTCAAATCAATCTTTGTTTGTTTTCAGGTAATAATCTATGAATTAGATAACCGGAAAACAAAAATTGATGCCACAAAAGAGATAATCATTACATATACAAATCAGCTCCTCTTATTCTTCGTTGACGCATTTAGGGATAGGATCAAAACTAATCTATGCAGAACTTCATCACAACCAGATTCTGAATTCAAATCCTAAGGCATCGATATACTACGTTTCTAACGGAGATACATAGACAGAGTATATACGAAAAACGAAAAAAATACTACTAATCTAGCTTCAGCATCAAACACAGATTCACGCTATCACATAAACCTAGATCTCAGAAATCAAGAGACTAATAAAAACAGAATCGGAAAATAATCAAAAGAGAAACTGATTCAACAAAAATTTTTTGCGATCAAGTCATACGATCGTCGACTTTGTCGTCAATCGAGAGAGAAAATGAATTTACCAAAAGACGAAGAAGAAAAATCAAAAGCGTTGAAGAAGATGGTCGGAGACTGAGAGAGACAATGGAAATTGCAGAGATATATGAAACGCTAGAAATGTGGCCAAGGGTAAAGAAATATACTCTGAATAATGGACTTATATCGTAAGCGAAGTACCAAAAGAACGAGCGTTTACTTAATAGTCGCAATTATTGTTTGGAGACGTAATTTATCTTATCCTTGTCCCGGTTATTACTCTAGCTCATTTCATCAAAACAAACATCTTTGATATTTTTCGGTATACTGCTGACGTGTCCATTAGAAGATAAGACGCTACGACATATTAGTATATTACAGTCTGAAGTTTTGGATATCAGTCAAAAAATTGTCTAATAATCTGTTTCTTATCTGGTTCTGATCTATTTATAATTAATATATTATTTTTTAAAAATATAGAATTTGACATGTGAAAAAACTATAATTAACAAAATTATGATATATCGTTTGATGATGAGATTATGATACACATAAATATATTTTTATATTTATTAATTTTTATTTCAATTTAATTTTTTTGATAGTAAAATATTAAAATATATTATGGATGAAATTATAATAATGATATAAGATTTTATTGTGATTATATATATAATGTTTTTGTTTGAATTTTTTTTTTTATATTAAT
>KE156385.1:16800-28254 GCA_000411055.1 Leavenworthia alabamica
TCATAAGATCTAATATTACGTAGATTTATATGATAAAAATAAATTTTCAGTTTTTTATTTATGTAGATTACTGAATATTTTTATACGATTTTGTAAATATGTATATAAAAATATTAATTTTTAAAAATAGATTAATACGAATATTTAATTTAAATTATCTAAATCTATATTTTTATCGGACACCAAAACCTTTGCGGTTCATATTTTTTACTTTGTTAAAAAATTTCAAAAGTATGTACGTTACAAAAATTCATATTTTTTCTAAAATTATTAACTAAAAAAATGATGACCAGTTGACATTATTGAAAAAAATTATCTTGATGATAAGGTGTACACATCCATTCATAGAGATAAGGTTTTGATGATTGGAGGAAAGTTATGTAAACAAAAGATTTACAAGAATCAGAGTTTTCCCAATCATTTAGATGCCACGTCACTATCAGGCCGTGTCGCAATAAGTTAATCCAAGTCCAAGACGAAGACGTAACTTGTTTCATAATCTTTTTTGTCCTTAAAAACTGATTTGCATTTTAAAACGCACATATTAAACATAAAAAACGAATTAACAATTTAAGCCAATTCGTGTTGTTACATTGGATATCTGAAAATTGGAAATGATTTTTTTCATCAATAATTGGAAATGAATTTGACAGCAGGTGTGAATATATAATTTTCGTTTAATTATTTTTGGTTAAATATTTGATGAGATATTATTGTCCTAGATATTTAAGCTGTCAAATAAAATAATAATAATGGTTGACGTCACTTTCCCTAAACAACAGGCAAAATTCGAAGTATCTGGAGAACAAAACGTATATTCATCCGACTATAAAAGCATATACGTATCTCCTAAACTCTCATCATCACCTGAAAAAACTCGTGTGAGACGTCGTCAAGATCAATCGGAGGTTTCCTGCTTGAAACGCGCCGGAGTTATCATCGTCGGAGAACTCTATCTCAATCAAACTCTGATCGGTAGAGATCGTCGGTTTGAAAGTTCGTTGTTATCTATAGTGTGTGATTTTATTTTTTCTTTTCTTCTTGTTTCGTGATTAGATCCTTGTTCGTTTGATTGTGTGGTTGATTATTTCTCGTACACCTTTTAGTTTGATCGAATTTAGAAGAAAATAGAGTAATCCGTAGTTTAGATCGTTGTTTGGTACAGTTTAGGTGTGAATTCGTCTTTATGTTTTCTGGTGGATGAGAAGCGAGTTGAGTTCAATTCCTAAGCCTTCTTATGACCTAATAATCGCTCCAGGAGATTTAGTTTGTGCTTTATAGACAATGTTTAGATCTTACACTTATTTGATTTGAACCATGACCATGAGGCAGTCTAGGGGATTCTATGGTATCGTAAGAGGGCGCTTAGGAGCTGTTTAAGGAGTGAGTATAAGCCAAGATTCAAGGTTAGTCTCAGAGCTTGGCTTCTAGTATCTTCTGCACTATGGATTAAAGGATAATGGGAATGAGACATATAAGTTCGTTGATATACCTTCTTTCCTTCTTGTGCTACCCTTTACACGAGCTTCTTTCTTCGTTAAACCCATACCTGTACATTCTTAACTCTAGCTTAGTATTTCCCTTGATATTCATTTCTGTTTACCATCTCTGAGTTCTAATACGGCCAAGAGTTCTCTTTGTTTCCTCATATCATCTAAGGTAGATGATTATCAGAGGTTCCTCGTAGTCATTCTTCAAGAAGGGGGCCTGATCAGGCCAATAGCTCTCTTGTAGTCTGTCTATCTCAGCTATGGTTGGTTCCCATATCGAGTTTCCTTAGAGCATATCTTGTGGTTGTCCATGAGGAAGTTTTTGCTCCTTCAAGCATGCTGAGGTTGTGAACTTGGGAAGTAGAATTTTTTGGGTTTGATTATGGGGTTACTATTTAGGTCAAGAAAACAGGCCAACTTTAAGGATGGGGTTCTAATCCATAAACTAAGAGTACCCTTCAGGCCTATGATTCATATGTTAACTGAAGAAAATTGGTGCAGAGTGACAGTGGGAGGTAGGTCTGTCCTCTTTGGACACTAACCCATCTCTTTAACCCCGGGTTATTCCCATTCTTTTTTGTCAGTCCCAAACCTTGTTTGATCCAGTTTGCCTTGCTTTTACGGTAGGTTGGGCATATACGGTTTAAAATGGATAGATTTCCCCAGATTTCAAGCAATGAAGTGAGCACTCAATGTGCTAAGCTTTTATTTTTTTCTACGAAGGCACCATCAAGCAAGAGGGCTTTGTTTAGTTGTTTAACAGGATATTTGTGAACCTTCTTGTTTTGGTGATTGTTCCTCTTGGAGAAAACTTATTGGAGCCCTTTCAAAAAATGGATTATCTTGGTGCTGTTTGGATTGGTGTGCTGCAATGTAGATGGAAGGAACAGTTCGTCGAGTCTTTTCCTGGATTTTCAGGTGACAGATGTTGTTTTGGAAATGAAGAACATATTTTCTAAATCTTTTCTTACTTGCAGGTTTCATAAGCTTTCCATCAGGTAGCATTGTCCGCCAAATCACTCACAGAGTTGTAATGGGAGACGCACATTTCAACTATTTTGCTCAGCAACTCCAAGAGGAAAGTGAGATGACAAAAGGTTTATGTTCTTGTTCAATCGATGGAGAATCTGAGTCGTCACATCTCGAATTCGAGGCAGCAGAGTCATTATTAAAAGAAGTCCGTGACGGAGGACTAATGGACCATGGGTAATTTTATTTCCTGTTTGAATTTTCTTAGAGTTGAGTGTGCTTCTTGGATTAATTTCCTCTGATGTTCTTGCAGATGTTCACATTACAGAAGACGGTGTTGCGTTAGAGCTCCTTGCTGTAATGAGATCTTTGATTGCCATCACTGTCATAATGAGGCACAGGTATAGTTATTTAGTTTAACTCCTATTTCTCTCAAGAATCTGTATGCTGACTTTTGTAATTGTTGCTTTAAAGCAGAACAGTATAAATGTAGATCAGAAACATAGACATGATATTCCTCGCCACCGAGTTGAACAGGTAAAGTAGCTCATTTATATCTTGTTCTCTCTATGTTTGATTCCTACATTCCTAGGTGACAGGATTTTATCTCCTTCTTCACAGGTTATTTGCTTACTATGTGGCACTGAACAAGAGGTGTGTTTTAACTTCTAACTCTTATGCTCTCTCTGAACGTCATTTAGATAATCAGAGATTTAGTACGACAAGTGGCCTGTTGCTATAAAACACTATCTTAAATTCTGTTTAAGATGTAAGTAAGTCTCTGTTTTCTCTGGCTTTCACCAGGTTCACCAAAATTGTATTAACTGTGGAGTGTGCATGGGGAAATACTTCTGTGAAATCTGCAAGCTCTTCGATGATGATGTAAGTAGCCATTTCCAAGCTTCTTTACTTTATTATTGCTGGTTATTCACCATGTTGCTATCTTGTTTTCCAGACATCTAAAAACCAGTATCACTGCGATGGATGTGGAATTTGCAGGTACATTGCTTGAACTCATCTTATTTACTCAACACTCTATAAATTTTTTCATAACTAAAAAACTTACTTCTTCTTTTTCCAGAATCGGTGGACGTGAAAATTTCTTTCATTGTTACAAGTGTGGTAAGCTTAACGTTTGTAGGCGGGACACTACTTTATCTGTTGATTTACTGAATTTAACCATCTCTATTGATTCTCAAACAGGCTGTTGTTATTCAATCCTTCTCAAGGACAGTCACCCTTGTGTTGAAGGAGCAATGCATCACGATTGCCCCATTTGTTTTGAGGTTATTACTTATTATCAGTTTTGTTCCTACTTCACCACTGTAAACATGAACCTCAGCATGATAACAAAACTGTTTATATCTGTTTTTCTCTTCTTCTAGTTTCTGTTTGAATCACGGAATGATGTGACGGTTTTGCCATGTGGACATACAATTCATCAGAAGTGCTTGGAGGAAATGAGAGAACATTACCAGTAAGTATATAAATAACTCCTGTTTCTGTTTTCAAAAGCTGTTATTTATAAGCTTGTGCCGACAGGTACGCTTGCCCGCTTTGCTCAAAATCTGTATGCGACATGTCAAAGGTATGGGAGAAGTTCGACATGGAGATTGCGGCTACACCAATGCCAGAACCATACCAGAATAGAATGGTGAGTATGAACTTACTTAGCTTTTACATCTTCAGCCTTGAACCTAAGTAAAGAAATGATATTTAACTAAGAAGTACAAAACAGGTTCAAATTCTGTGTAACGATTGTGGGAAAAAGTCGGAGGTAAAGTACCATGTGGTGGCTCAGAAATGCCCAAACTGTAAATCATACAACACTCGTCAAACCAGAGGCTGAAGCTGCGTTTTCGTAAACATGGCGTTTCACAAGTTTGTTTTGGGTTATATATGATTCAAATAAAGAAGTATTCACTTGAACCAATAGTGTCATTGGCTTATTCACTAGAAATAAAGATTGATCTCTTAGAGTCTAATCTCTTCACTATCTTCTTCGATATTCTCCGGTTGGTTTCTTGTTAGCTGGTGTTCCTTAATAGTCTGGAGTCTGGTTAGTTTCAATTAGAAGGTGTCTCCTTTGTCCCAACTCTGAGTTTATAGGCTTTATCGAAAAGCTATGTAAACTATCGTACTTATGGGAACTCTGTATCTTATTAATGTTTATTATCGAATATGTTTAAAGAGACTTTTAAATCAATCTTTGCTCCATGTACTCTCAATACGAGAAGAAGGTAATAATATGTAGAGATAGAGAGTAGAAACTATAGTGAAACTTCTCAAACATTCTTCTATTGAATAAAAGATATTGTTTTGATGACCTAAGGATCAGATTACAGAAACTCACACCAACAAAGAAAGAAATAAAACAAGAAAAGATAAATCACTGAGTTTGATCTCTCACACTCATTGTCAATTTAACTCCAAAAGGTTAGCCAATCTAGTCATGAAATGAACAGCCACAAAATTCCTAAAAAACCTCTTTCTTTCTGCAACCCCATATTTATAGCTCCACAAATCCGATCCTGGAATCCTAGTAATTTCCACCTCCAGCTGTCCTGATTCCCTTTCTTGTGCAATATTCTCTTGCTTTGTCTTTTAGTCCAGCTAACTTGTCTTTTTTATAATGTTGATACACTCTAAGCACGTATCAATACTCTCCTTTTTAAGGGGAAGCTTGTTCTCCAGTTCCAACAGAAGGATGAATAAATGTTCAAAATCCTGAATTTGAACACTTAAATGTGAACTGGTGGACCCATGCTATTCTCATCCAGCAAACCATTGTTTTTGTTCTTTTTCAATTTATCTTGGTTAACCAGTTTCAGGTTGCATTTTTTGTAAAGCTTCCCATCCACATATAGGGCATAAGCAATCTCACTGCTCATCGACTTGAGGCTCGAACTGTTAAATCTTTTCAGAAGATACTGCCTTGTTGCTCTTCTCCATACTGTGCCAGCTTCCTTCCTCGCAGCCAACTCTTCATAGCATGTACGTTTGTTCTTATCGGTGTCAATCTCTTGAACGATGGCTGTGATGACTTCCACATTGTTAGTACCAACCAATATGTCACTACATGCGTCTTGAAGTGTTTCAATCTAGAGGTAACCCCACTGGTTCTGATCAAGCATGCTAAGCGCTTTAAGTAAGTATTCATCGGTCACCCTTTTCTTAAGGTGAACTGAAACATACCCAAACTCGCTATAGTTCAATGTCTGCTCCCTATCAGTGTCCATTGCTTCCATGAGAATCTATGATCAATGTCTCCAGGCTTTAGCTTTTCGAATTCATCTGATAGAAACTGCGTGTTGGCAAATAGAAAATCTATTCGATTATCGAGTATTGCTAGAAGCTAGATTTCTTCATATGGAGATGTTGAGTCAATTAGTAATTTAGCTTCATCTTCTTCGATGTTGAACTTGACAATACAACCTTGCAACAACATCTTGTGTGCCGAGTCTTCTATATTCTTCTCACGTTGAAAAATTATCTCTGTCTCCCTCTTTTCGTTTATTATGAAGTAAAGATCTGGTCTTAATTCTGATAGGGTGATTTGGAGAGACTTAACCTCTGTGACGAAGTGTTTCAGCTCAGCTTTCGATTTCACTTCCAGCCCTTCATGTTCTTTGTGTAAGTTCTCAAAGTTGTCTCTTACATCCTCGATCTGCAGCAGCAGCATTTGATTTTCTTGAACACATGACTGATTTGTAGTCTCACTCTGTGCTCTCTTGACCTTTATAGAATTTAATAAAGATTCCATTTCCCTGCATCTCTTGCAGCTCTCTTGAATTGTTTCTAGTTCAACCTCTAAATCTTTTACCAGTGTTGATAAAAAAATTCGACCAGCTAACTCCCAATTTAGCCGTGAGATCAATTATTCTGTGTCATCTTTTGCTGCTTCCAGTCTCTGTTTTACTGTATCCGTAATCCTTTTTAACTTTTCTCTCTCTTCATATTGAAATATAGTAGCCGGATCCTTCTCGTTAGCTTTGTTGTGACCGTGATCAACGTATATCAAAAACGTCTTCGAGCTGTAACAGTCAATGGTTAATTTGATCTCCCTCTTTGAAGTTTTGCCTTTCTCACGAACTTCTTCTCTATTGATGACTTGACATTCTTTAACTCCACCTCCATGGAATATCTCTACATCTGTTTGTGAGAAATAAATAATCTTTTTGAGTTTGCTACTACCAAGCTTGGTAAATGCCTTTTCTCGCTTCTCCCGCTTACTCACTGCGTTAAGCTTTAGAAGAACTAAATAGCCAAGATCCAGTAATCTTGTAGTGCGCTCCAGAATCTTTTCTTCATCACTCGTGCTAGTGATAACTGTAGAATTGTTCATGACCTCTTGTTGCCCAGTTTGGTGAGATTGATTCATAACTCGGGTCGGAAGAAGAAAGTCAAAGTCAATACTAGCTGGCGTGTTAAAATTATCTTGTTGTCGCAGTTTTGCGTTAATACTACCGTTCAGTCTCCGGAACTGGAACTCTTTAAAAGATAAGTATTCATCCAGGATATTTAATATTCTCGCCATTTGAGAAAAGATAACCACATGATGCTAATTCTCACGCTGTTTAACCCATTTCGGAGAATGAAGTTGCATGGAGTAACACCCATGCCCACTACCCAACTTATCCTTGATAGCCAGACTAAACTTTACTTTCCACTGCCCTTGAATTCTCTCACTTTCAATATAATCTTCCTCATAACAAACATACCACTGAGCTGAAAGACGAATGACAAGTGGTTTACTTTAAAATTTAAATCTGGGTCTATCCCTTCCGCATTTTCTATTTCATACAGTTTAGGGAACCCACTGAAATTGTGAGACCTGGAATAATTATCTTCAAAGGCAATTTCAGGGACTATAACCATGAACGATATGAAACAGGCGAAGGTTGTAGCTTTGTCAATGTAAATCTTGGAGCCAAATGTTTTGGAAACTTCTAATAAGATGTTGATACACTGAAGATCAACAGAATAATGCAACTCTATGTGCTTTGTATCACTCAAAGAGTCAAAAAACAATTACCTCAATAATCTCATTGGAGCTATGTTTTTGTGATAAACTTGTTTCTAGAACTCTACCACGCACTATTGCTTTCTCAAAAACTTTTAGAAGACTGCTCCAATATTTTTCAGTCTCATAGCCATGTTGTCTTTCATGAGTCTCCATCCAATGTTTCTTTAAAGTCCTTTTCTTAGGAAGCTCAAGGACAAGTGTGTATGTGCTCTGTCGTCTTTTCAGCTTTTGAATTACCGGTTGATCTTGATTTTTTTCTGGACCAGAGATGATTCTTGGACATACCCAGGGGCGGACCCAGCAAGGATTTATATATGGGGCATAAAATGTAGCACTAGAGTTTTGAACCAGGGATCTCTAGCTTTCATGGGGCATTTCATAACCACCTGAACTAACTAATAAATTTTGTTAGAAGATTATAGAGAAATTATTTAAAGTAGTATGGGGCACGTGCCCCACCTACTTCCCCTGTGGGTCCGCCCCTGGACATACCTCAGTTTTTTGGTCTTTCATGTGGCCACTTTCTTTTCTAGGCATCCTCAATATCTTTATAACAGATTGTGCTAAATTTATGGTGCCTCTAGAAGCAACAGTTGCATACTTCTGATTCCTTAAAATATTCTCCAAGTGTTCAGTCAATGCCCAGTTTTGCATAAAACTATCAATCTCTTGGACGCAACACTCAATATCTTGTGCATTTGAAGTAATTGTATTTGGTTGCATTAACTTAGGAAGTATGCGATTAATCTTTAGCGAACATGTCTGGTTCATTCCCATCAAAACCTCGCACTGAAAAACACCAGAAATCTTTCTTAACATCAGTGATCAATCCTCTAGGAACTCATGAGCTTGGTTACTAGCGGAATCAAAATATTCCTTATCAAACAACGCTTTATCATTTTCTGGAACAGGTGGGACCCACAAAAGTATATTGTTTTCAAACTTCACCGGTTCTGTAAGATATTTATTCTTGACAAATTTTTTTCTCCACCAGCAACTCATGATTTGCTCTCCATTTCATTTTAACTTTGATCTTCTTATTCCATACAGACTTTTTCTCAATTTGTCTCTATTTATCAAGTAAAACTTTTCTTTGTGGTTGCTTCGTTTTTCTCCCACGCATTCCATCAAGCAGTTTATGTGCACAGAAATGATCAATATTTATTGTTACCTTAGATGGCTCAGCACGGTTTTGAAGAGACAGTGGAGTTTCACCTTGCCACTTTAGACTGTTTTGTGTTGGTTTTACTTTCACTGGCTCACAAACGACCATAGTCTCATCTGACTCTGAGATGTGATGATGTGTTATTTGTTTGTAAACTGTAGCCTCTCCAAACTGAAGCAATAAGCCATGTTTCAATGTTTCCCACGTATCCCAAGCTTCTTATGCAATCGACCAAGCTTCAGCCTCTCCAAAAATGAAGCCCCAAGCCATTTGAAGCTTCTGATCATCACTGATCGCCATCTCTAGCAAAATAATGCTCCATCCATTCTATCCATGGCATCAAATCACTTGTAACACCGGTAAAATTAGGAACTTTGATTATTTCCATGGCGTTAGATTCGATGTTGCTCACGACACACCAGTTGTTACGATCCTTGCTCCCTGTACTCTCAATAAGAGGAAGAAGGTAATAATCTGTAGAGATAGAGAGTATAAACTATAGTGAAACCTCTCAAACACTGTTCTATTGAATAAAAGATATTGTTTTGATGATCTAAGGATCAGATTACAGAAGCTGACTCCAAGAAAGAAAGAAATGAAACAAGAAAAGATAAATCAATGAGTTTGATTTCTCACACTCATTGCCAATCTAACCCCAAGAGATTAGCCAATCTAGTCATGAAATGACCAGCCAAAATAGCCACAAAATCCCTAAAAAACCTCCTTCTTTCTGCAACCCAATATTTATAGCTCCACAAACCCTATCCTGGAACCCTAGTGATCCCCATCTCCATCTGTCCTGATTCCCTTTCTTGTGCAATATTCTCTTGCTTTGTCTTTTAGTCCAGCTAACTTATCTTTTTTTTTTAAATGTTGATACACTCTAAGGACGTATCAATACTCCCCCCTTTAAAGGGAAGCTTGTCCTCAAGTTCTAACAGAAGGATGAATAAATGTTCAAGATCCTAAGTTTGAACACTTAAATGTGAATTGAATAACCTGTCTTTACTTTTGCAATGCTGTTGGTGATGTTGATTTGGTGGAAGACTTATACTTATAAGGTGACTCCTCAGATTTGGTAACCTGTGAACTGGTGGACTCCTGCTATTCTCATCCAGCAAACCATTGTTTTTGTTCTCTTTCAATTTATCTTGGTTAACCAGTTTCAGGTTGCATTTTTTGTGAAGCTTCCCATCCACATATAGGGCATAAGCAATCTCACTGCTCATTAACTTGAGGCTCAAACTGTTAAATCTTTTCAGAGGATACTGCTTTGTTGCTCTTCTCCAGACTGTGCCAGCGTCCTTCTTCGTAGCCAACTATTCATAGCATATATGTTTGTTCTTATCGGTGTCATTCTCTTGAACGATGGATGTTATGACTTCCACATTGTTAGTACCAACCAATACGTCACTACATGCGTCTTGAAGTGCTTCAATCTCAAGGTAACCCCACTGGTTCTGATCAAGCATGCTAAGTGCTTTAAGTAAGTGTTCATCGTTCACTCATTTCTTAAGGTGAACTGAAACATAGCCAAACTCGCTATAGTTCAATGTCTCCTCCCTATCAGCGTCCATTGCTTCAATGAGAATCTAATAATCAATGTCTCCATGATTTAGCTTTTCGAATGCCTCTGATAGAAGCTGCGTGTTGGCAAATAGAAGATCTATTTGATTATCGAGTATTGCTAGAAGCTTGATTTCTTCATATGGAGATGATGAGTCAATTAGTAATTTAGCTTCATCTTCTTCAATGTTGAACTTGACAATACAATCTTGCAACAACTTCTTGTATGCAGAGTCTTCTATATTCTTCTCACGTTGAAAAATTCTCCCTGTCTCCCTCTTTTCGTTTATTGTGAAGTAAATATCTGGTCTTAATTCTGATAGGGTGATTTGGAGAGACTTAACCTCTGTGACGAAGTCTTTCAGCTCAGCTTTCGATTTCACTTCCAGCCCTTCATGTTCTTTGTGTAAGTTCTCAAAGTTGTCTCTTACATCCTCAATCTGCTGCTGCAGCATTTGATTTTCATGAACACATGACTGATTTGTAGTCTCACTCTGTGCGCTCTTGACCTTTATAGAATTTAATAAATATTCCATTTCCCTGCATCTCTTGCAGCTCTCTTGAATTGTTTCTAGTTCAACCTCTAAATATTTTACCAGTGTTGATAAAAAAATTCGACCAGCTAACTCCCAATTTAGCCGTGAGATAAATTCTTCTGTGTCATCTTTTGCTGCTTCCAGTCTCTGTTTTACTGTATCCGTAATCCTTTTTAACTTTTCTTTCTCTTCAGATTGAAATATAGTAGCAGGATCCTTCTCGTTAGCTTTGTTGTGACCGTGATCAACGTATATCAAAAACGTCTTCGAGCTGTAACACTCAATGGTTAATTTGATCTCCCTCTTTGAAGTTTTGCCTTTCTCACGAACTTCTTCTCTATTGATCACTTGATATTCTTTAACTCCACCTCCATGGAATATCTCAACATCTGTTTGTGAGAAATCAATAATCTTTTTGAGTTTGCTACTACCAAGCTTGGTAAATGCCTTTTCTCGCTTCTCCCGCTTACTCACTGCTTTAAGCTTTAGAAGAACTAAATAGCCAAGATCCAATAATGATATATTCGTATTTTACCGGTTTTTCTAACCTTAGGTCTTTAGGTTTTTTATCGTTTTTGGCTAGTTTTGGGTCTTTATCAGGGGATTAAGCAATGGAAAGGAGCACTGGGCTTTCAAAGAATAGATTTGAAAAACACGAAGAATTTGTGCTCGGGAAATCATTTCAACCGATCGGGTGGTTCC
>KE156386.1:4258-25412 GCA_000411055.1 Leavenworthia alabamica
TGGTATGAAACATTCTTCTTCTTTCCTCTCGAACTATCTTTATGATAATTTCTTGTTCTGTTATTTATAGGGAAGATGATCATGACTTTTTGCTTCAGCTATGCAAATCCTCTGGCAAACTATTAAAGGTGTGTTTGTTTACTATTTTCAATACTCTTTGGCTTATTTATGAGCTTGAAAGTTTTGTTTTATAAATTAGAGAGAAAGCTAAAAATGAATCTATTTCAGGGTGGAGAGCCTGATTTGATGACAGGAGCAAAGATTTGATGACTGGCAAAGAGGTCGCATACCTTTCTTTGTTCCACCTCCAAAGCTGGACAATGTGGCTTCAGAAGCAGAAGCTACAGTGCCAGGCATAGATGAAGAAGCCATAGCTAATAACAATCAAGCAGCTGCTGCATTGAAAGCTATTGCTGGAATCATGTCTTCTCAACAACAAAAGACTGTTCCTGTCCAAAAGGATTTCTTTGCTGAGAAAGACCTCGAGAATGATAATAAAGCAAAGGAGTCAACTGAAAATGGCGATGAAATGGGATCTGAATCAGAAGAAGATGAAGACGCTGTGTCCGAAGATGGAGTGGAAAGTGAGACTCATGCGGATGAGGATGATGTGTCTGAAAATGACGAGTAAAACGAGTCGGATTCTGCTGAGTAATGTGAATCCCAAATTTGCAAAATTTTGTTTTGTTTGCTTGTAACCTTGTCTTAAATAACTCAAAAGTGAGATTCATATCAAAAGAAAATTATTTATCATTTACAATACACAATTGATGCTGACACCAAAGTTAGCAGCTTAAAGCCATTTGTTGATTGTGTTTCAATCATATCAAGTTGGGTTAACTGGCGTGGTTGAGACAAAGGGGCAACGAAAGCACTACTTCTTAAATTGCTTGTTGTACAAGACAAAACATATAGATAGTTGTCTTTTCATGACAAAAGGGACTTGCATCGTTGTTGTAGTGTCTAGCTGTACATATGTAAATAGTTGTCTCTTACGTCTAAAGTGAAACCCATTGTCTAAAGAACCTATTTGGCTCAGCTTGATGCTCTGCTTCTCTTAAAGCTTTTTTCGTTTCTCTTCAAGCTCCTTGACTCCTAATTTGACGAATTCATCAACCACTGTCTTCATAAAGCTGGCTACATCACTCCTAAACTTCTCAGATCCACTCTCATTACTTTCATCAACGTCTTGTACTCCACCTTTAACCATAGATCCAAGAGGAACTCATCTTTATAAGCATCACAAGCTTTCACTATATCATTGGACTGAACAAAGAAATAGCTACGAACAAACTCTTCAAAATGCTACACATCATTCATCACAACAACAGTATTAAGTATTAACCACCAAATTTTAACAAAAAAAGGATATAGAAATTGACTATATATTTACCATAGGTGGTCTTCTCATATTATAAACCATTGTCTTTAAAGACAAAATGAATACATTCTCACTATAAGCTTTAGATTGGTTCTCGCCTGAAACAGTTCCCTTGGTTAGCTCGTAACCAGGTTCATTAAAGTATGGTTTTTGATTCAAGATAAGTGCTTGGATTGAGACAAGAAGCTGTAACATTGTAGACTCATGTGGAAGCCATTTCTCTCTAGTGTTACCATTCCAGGTGCCAAGAAGACTCAAACATACTTTACCACAATTATACAGATTAGGATTGATTCTAAGCCCACCAGCATGGTAATGAACATTCTATAAAGTTGTCAAAACAAAGTGAACTTTCAGAGTCATTAAGAGATAAAACAAAACACATATTGAGAATACATACTGGTGGTATTGAAGGATAAGCATCTGGGAAATGAATATCGAAAAAGAAAAGTCCATCATGGTAAGGAGTTCCTTCAGCTCCAATTATTACAGCTCTTAAAAGATTCATTCTTGATTCACAGGCTCTGACAAAGATTGTCTCTGTTTTAAAAAAATAGTGAAATGGTTACAAACTTAACAAGCATTGATCTGCATAGTGTATAGACACAAACCTGGCAAATCATTCTCAAGAATCTTCCAATCTTCTTGAACCTTTTTCACCCAATTCTTCGAGTGCTAATAACATAAAAGAGAGGATAGATTTATGGTTACAACTAAAGAAAAACATCGAAGAGGATCTTTTCTCATCACCTGCTTTGGTGCTGTTCCCTTAGAAGTATAGTGATGATCTGAGAAATCCTCAACTGTGTCAAATCTTTTAAAAACGCGCAGAAACTCTTCTTTAATTCTCCTAACATTGGAAGAATCTTGAGTTGAAGACTGTATAGGGCGAGAAGAACTAGCAGACACATCATATGTGTTTGCATTAGTTGCTTGATTACTCATCAAACTGTTTCTACTTGATTTCAGAGTTCCTTTTCTACTTGAATTCAAACCAAATGGGTGATACTTAGGATCTAAAACGTCTAACTTAAGCGGTGAAGATCCATGATGATGAGATTGAACGTTGTTGAAAGTAAAGGAGTTAACTTGTATAGCCTTCCCTTTGTTCTTGTAATCAACACCATTGTTATTGTTATTAAGAAGAAGATCACAGTTGCGGAATTCATAAGTTTCAACATCAATAACTTCAGGAATCAAAGCCTATGACAAGATAAAGTAACAAACTTTAACATCAACACAACATAAAACTGATATGAATCATGAAGGACAAACCAAAACCCAGATAAACCCTAAATCAAAACAAAACCCAAAAAAACAGAGATGATCACGAATGAAACGATGACCACAAAGTTTCACCTTTCTATTTCCAGGTAAATCAGTAAATTTGTGCACAGTTAAAAAAAAAACAGAAAAATATCGAACCTTTTGGGGTTTACGAGAACGAGTTCTTGAGCCTGAAGCAAACGAAGGAGGAGGGATCTCAACCAAGTCAGGTTCCATTATACAGTGAGTTTTTATTACACAGTGAGATTTATCTCAATTTATAGCTTGCTTTAAATACAGTTTTAAAACAACGAAGAGGAAAGGAGTTCAAAAGTCTTTAATCAGATGATACTATCTTCATTACAATTAAATCTATTTTTACTCTTTTTTTAATTATTAATTTCATTTTTTTGGGAAATGATGGACTTCATTAAAAAACTTGACCAACGTTAGAACTTCACAGCCGCTTGATATGTCGAATTGGGTTTACTAGTTAAATCCAACGGTCAGGAGAGGAAGTAGGAAGAGATTATAAACTTAACATATAAATTAATATATATAAACTTGGCCTAAGATTTATCACTTAATTTAGTAAGAGGACACAAATTTTTAAATCATATTTTTGGATCTTTAGACAGAAACTAAAGAGTTTGGTTTCTTTCTTCTAACTACTTGGGACTATAATAAATAAATAATAAATCTTGCATAAGAATAAAAATTCGTAGAATGTCTTTCGCTCTCTATCTTATGTTTCTTCCACCGGCTGAAACTTTCCGGTTACGCTTTTCTCCACGTTGTCCCGGAGCCTTTTTCCCCGTCGACATGGCATAACTAGTGGCTGGGGAAGAGCCCTAGAAGCAGGTCTAGGTGGTTTCATGTTAATCAAAACGTCTCTATGATTCACATAACCAAACCAACTCTTTAACCGAAACAAACCATTAATTTTACCTGATTTACAAAGTTGCATCAGAACATTTTAATACTTCAATCAAATAAACTTTTTCTCTTATCTTGTCTCTTATATGATTGCAAATCTTAGTTGATCATCTCTTGATGTAAACCAGTCTACTTCATTGAACCAAACACATGTGAATGAATAGGTTTGTAATTGAGCATTATGGAGAAACAAGAAGAAGAAGAGAATACAGAGTTAAAACCTAAGAGTTGAGTAAATTATCTTACGTTATCATATTTTAATGAATACCATCTTATAGTTGTTGTAACACTACAAACATAACGCTAGAAGACACAATAAACAAAACACATGCATGAATATTAATCGAACCACACAAAATGTCAAATGATTAGTTAATTTTTATATAATGGTGTCATTAGTAATTGGTATGGTTGGTGTGTGAATTAATAGTATGTGTCTGAAATAAATACATGTGATCGTTCATCGTTATATAAGATAATGGACCCAAATTTGTTTTAATGTTTAAAATGAGAAAACAAGTCCAATGAATTGGGTAATGTTGATAAACACTCTTTTCCAATTATAAACCAAACATATAGTTGTTGACCATTTATTCTTGTCTTAACTCTTTCAAAGTAACGACAAAGATTGTGGTTGAAGGTGGCAAAGAGTATGGCCATAATAAGAGATGAATTTCTGGCGAAAGTGAAGAAGTATGAATTAGTTATTCAAATATATCAGAAAGGTGCACATCAGTTGTGGATTTGCGACGGTGTTGTAACATCGGAGTTCTAAACATCTGGAATCTGGAACGATGGACCGTGCGACTAACGGTGATGATTTCTTAGAATGACATATCGCAACATCTTAGATGAATAAAATAACGTGTGTCCACATAAAATCGTCAACGTGTGTCCAATTTAGTTGGCTTATTTTCGGGGATAAATAGGCTATGTGTTTTTTAGAAATGAGATGTAATCCAAATTGGGAAAATGCTCCTGACATTTTAGCTAATTTAACTATGAAGGTTTGTATGCGCAATTAAATGTATGCCATTATATTAACTACAAATTTAATGAATAATTTAGAATTTAAATAAATTAAAGAAAGTTAGAGATTAAATACGTGAAACTAATAAATTTAAAGAATTAAATAAACAATAATACTTATTTATTTTTAGTAAAATTTTATTATAAATACATATTTTAATTAATTAAATATATTTTTTATACCTTTTAATTTTTTTATATTTTAGTAAAGACATATTAACAATATGATATATATCATATACATTTTTTAATTTATTAATATGTCTTTGTTAAAATATAAAAGATTAAAATAAATGCATGTTACATATATCATATTATTAATATATCTTTGTTAAAATAAAAAGAAATTAAAATTGTATCAAAAATATAAAAAATACTTAATTAATTAAAATAATGTATATACGATAAAAGTTTATTAAAAATAAAACGTATTAGTGTTTATTTAATTTTTTAAATTTATAAAATTTACAAATTTAATCTCTAAATATGTTAAACTTATTTTATTCTTCAGTTATTCGTTAAATTCATAATTAAAATATTCCGTTTAGTCAAAACTGATCAAAATTTTGATAAAAATTAACCTTTATTAATATTGATCAAACAAAATTTTTAGTTATCAAAATTAACTATAATATTGGACATTTAGTTGCGCGTATAAAACTTCACGACTAAATTAGCGAATTGATGAACAAAATGAGCATAAGGTATAAACTTTCACATTGTTTTTTCTTGAAATATATAACTTTCACACATTCTTGTAATTATAAATAATCTTCTCAGTGGTTTATATTATTTATATGAAAGGGTGCGGTGAATAAATGAACGGTTGAGAGATGACGCTTGCTGTCTGAAGTTTGCTATTAGTTTATGAGCATTGCTAAGCAGGGAGATGACTATGAGCTTCTTATGTCTCTAAGAAGAAGATGAAGATAATGATGATGTTGATTACTGCTCCCGTTTTCACCAATTCTTCTACTCACTCTCTCCGCCATTCTTTCCCCTGCGATCACTCTTCTTCTTCCCTTCGCCATAAATCAATCGGAAACGTTCATCGGAGGAGAATTCCTCCTTTCAGACTCGTCCCCTCTTATTCTTTGTTGCCGCAACCGCCTATTCGTCCGGATAAGGCATCGGAGTTGAAAGCTCTGTTGAAGAAATTCTGGAAAGTTGCGTCGCCTTATTGGTTTTCTGAAGACAAAGACCAAGCCAGGCTACGTCTCGCCGCCGTCTTTGCCTTAACTCTCGCAACTACCGGCATCAGCGTCGGCTTTAATTTCCTTGGCCGTGATTTCTACAATTCACTCGCAAGTACGATTCTTCAACTCTCTCTCTCTTCACTTTTCCTACACGTTCTCCTCTGATAAACTTTCTGTGTTCTAATAGACAAAGACCAAGAGCAGTTCACGAAGCAGTTGTTCTATTACCTCTGTGCTTTCGCCGGTGGGATTCCGGTGAGCTTCCACACTCTCCTCTGAATAAAAAGAGACCCTTCATACATATATATATTTAAAAGAGTTAACTTTCTTGCATTTATCAGTTCTTTGTGCTAAGAGATTATACAAAAGAGACTTTATCACTGAGATGGAGATCATGGATGACCAAATATTACCTACAGCGCTATCTGAAAGATCAAACCTTTTATAAGATCCAATCTCAGTCTTTGATTGACAATCCTGATCAGCGTATTGTTGATGATTTGAGTTCCTTCACTGGAACTGCCTTGTCTTTCTCTTTAACGCTTGTCAATGCCACCATTGACCTCATCTCTTTTAGCAACATCCTCTTCACCATTTATCCTCCTCTCTTTTTGGTTCTCTTGCTCTACTCCTTTGGTGGAACAGCCATCAGTGTCTTTCTGGGCAAGGTAAACTTGCTTTTGTCCCCTTGGCATGATTCAGTTTTACAAGATATGCATTTGAGACATATCCATTTAGTTAGCAAACTTAGAAATCTGGTCGAGTATGTTGCCAAACAAAACATAATGTAACATTTCCTGTTTGAGTTCAGGGACTAGTGAATCTCAACTTCTTACAAGAGAAGAAAGAGGCTGACTTTCGTTACAGCCTTGTACGAGTGAGGGAAAATGCTGAATCAATTGCTTTCTACGGAGGCGAACAGAATGAAATGCAACTTCTACTTCAACGTTTCAGAAGTGCTTTTGATAATTTAACTGTGATTCTCGAAACTTTCTTATCCCTCTTGTTACTTGAGTGAGAGTTGATTTATTTACTTTACCTGCAGGAATTGCTGATAGCATCTAGAAACCTAGAATTCTTCACTGATGGATATCGCTACCTCATTCAGATTCTTCCAGCTGCTGTTGTTGCCCCAATGTATTTCTCGGGGAAAATTGAGTTTGGTGTCATTAATCAGTCAGTGTCAGCATTCAATCATATACTAGGAGACTTCTCGCTGGTTGTATATCAGTTTCAAGCTATCAGCTCTTTTTCAGCTGTCATTGATCGACTAGGTAGACTAATTATGCATTCTGAATTCTCTTTTTTAATGTTGGATATTTGTACTGCTCATTGCACACAAGCATTCTACACAAGACCTCAGATTGATATAGAACAGTAGGCGCAGAATATGCACATCTTTGTAGTTTCTGTTATTTGATGGCAAGAAGTAGATAGTTTAGTAGTAGGATTTTGTTTATAATATCAAATGAAAAGTTGCATTTGTTGTAGGCTGGGATTGTCCTTTTACGCATCTAACACTATCACGACTTGTTACAACACAGGTGAATTTGATGATCTTTTGGATAACCACGTCTTCAGTGATCCCTCTCAAACTGTGGAAGAGATTGAGCTGACATATCAGAGTGTGAAGAAATCTATATTGCTGGAATCTAATGGTTCAATTAAGTCCCAACAGAACCAAAAGCTTCTGGAAATCGAGGAGCTTACTCTTCAGACTCCAACAAATGGAACAACATTGGTCCACAATTTATCTGCCAATATATATGAAAAGGATCACCTACTGGTTAGTTCACCTTGACTATTTTGTGATTGTAATTGTGACTGGTAGACAGCAAGTTACACTATAAATGCTAATTAACAGATAATGGGACCTAGTGGGAGTGGTAAAACTTCGCTTTTAAGAGCAATGGCTGGTCTTTGGAGGTCAGGGAAAGGAAAAATCACGTTCTACCTCGATTCTGAGGATGATTTAACTAAGGAAAATCCAGGGAATAGAAATTCGAGAGACATATTGTTTCTTCCACAAAGGCCATATATGGTCCTGGGAACTCTGCGTCAGCAATTGCTTTATCCTGCCTCGAGTGCAACTGTGGGGGAGGTAACACATGGTTGCAGTAAAATAGACGGTACTCAAATTAAAATTGTGGCTAGTAACATCACTTGTTTCAAATTTGCATTAACCAGCAAATTGATTGGCTTAAGATTTAAGAAAAAATCATTTGATTGTGTCAGGTTCACAACCTCTTTTGATTAGAGATGACGGAAATGAAACGTGTAATAAGGTGACAACAGACAATCTGATGCAGACTCTAGAGAAAGTTTGTCTCGGACATATAGCAGATCGCTTTGGTGGTCTTGATTCAATGCACGAGTGGTCCAGTGTTCTCTCACTTGGCGAGCAGCAGCGCCTTGCCTTTGCACGGTTATTGCTATCTCAGCCGAAGCTGGCCCTCTTGGATGAATCTACCAGTGCGTTGGATGAAACTAATGAGGTACTTGTTGCTTTCACCTCTAATTGATCACATAAAATATCATGTAACCGTAGCATTTACCCATTCATTCCTCTTGATGTGAAGGCGCTCCTGTACCAGCAAATCCAGTTGGCTGGCATTACATATATAAGCATTGGGCACCGCCGGAGTTTAACCAAATTTCATAACAAGGTTTTACACATCTCAACAGCAGATGCGAAGAGCAAGGAACGAAACTGGCGAATAGAGGACCCGGATGCCAAATATTCTTTATACAGTCTATCGAATCAATAGGAGGTGCCAAGTGAAAGCAGATGAAAACATGATTTGATTACATAGAGATAAAAGCAGATAAATGCAATGAGTGTCATGGTGTAGATGATATAAATAGAGGTCAGTTCCTTAACACATACATCTAAGAAACATGTTGGTGTAGGAAACATCCTTTTATGTATATAATCAGCTAGTCTTGAAGTTTACTCAAAACCAGTGTTTGATTGATAGGGCAAAACGTTAAAGTTCGAAGGGTTTGATTGGTTCTCCCGCTATTTGCTGAAGATCGCGGTTATTAATGTTTTGTAAAAATTATAGATATCGTTTTGAATCGTTTTAAACCGGTTAAAATCGCTAAACTCTAAAAGTTTTTTTCTGCAAGCGTTTGCGGTTGCGTTTAGTGAAATATTAAAAAATAAATAAATGAAAAAAATAAAGACAGAAAGTAGATCTATCTTTCTAGTACTATGATAAATTTGATAAACTTTCAAATTATAAAATTTATATTAAATCTAGAAAAAAGTTATTTTCATAATTGATTTGTTTATAGAGGTTATAAACGTTTATATAAAAAAAAAAACAACGTAAATCTAATTCTAATAAAATTTATCTTTTTAAGTTCATCTTGATCTTCTATCTTTCTATCATAATATAATACCTATATATATAAATAAGTAATATTTAGATTAACCATATTCTATGTAGATATATATATATATATATATATATNAACAAAATTTTATGTATCAAAACCATTCATATTCTCTAATAAACCACATAAGAAGATCATGCAAAACGATTTTAAAGATTGTTATGTATATGTACAACATTAGAATTGTTATCGAAATTTGTGGGTTAATTTGATCAATACTAACTGAGAATATACCATACAAATGAATAATTCATGCAGTTTTAAAAGTTTGATTTTCTAAGAACGTTACATGAAAATAACTTATTAAATCATAATTATCACAATGACTAAGAATAATGATCTAATTAATTTTAATTTAAGTGGAATGATTACTCATTACTGCTTTCTCGTGATTAGCATATTCAACGCCAATGTCTTTTATGAATTACAAATCTCCATGTAAGTTGTAATCGCTAATGTGTTTCTTCTTTTCATTTGATTGACTATCATTTCTTACTTATCATTACCATAAGATAACTATAATATTAGTCAAACCGAAATAATTTATTTTCTCACTAAACATAATATTTTTTCTATTTTATATTATATATAATTTTAAATTTATTATTAAATTAAATATTGTTTTGCATTTTAATATAACTTTTAGTCAAAAAAATTAATCAAAGCATAATGAAAGCTGGAGAATAAATGAGATCATCTAAGTTCTGCGTCAACATAGCCGGAGATACTACATCGTCGAACCGGGTCTTTATCTAATTACTATAAGAGGATGTCCTCAATTATACTTATTTCTTCTTATGTGATAACTAGTATTAAGCACGTGCTATGCACGAGTATAATTTATAATTTTTAAATAAAATATTGAAAATGATTATTAATAAAAATAGAAAACTAAATAAAAAATAAATAGTATTTAATAGGAAACTAAATAAAAAATAACATAAATATATGAGTAAATTACCTTTAATCTCTCTCTAATTTATAAACATAAATTTAATAAACATCATAAACGGATGTATCAAGCTTAGAATGCGTCAGTTTTTTTTATTTGTGAATCAATATAATTAGATTAATAATTATAATCAACAACAGCTTAAAATACAATTAACAATTTGAAGTCTAAACTCGACTATGTATTTCATCACACATTTTTTAAGATTATAACAATCATCTTATAGTTTTTTAGTAATTTATAACATTATGTACTTAACACACAAAATTAAATACAATTGTTGAAGATATTGTTTATTTTGTAGCTAAAAAGTTTAAAAAGAAATATAGAATATAAAGCGTGATAACTATAAAAGATATGAATTTAAAAAATTTTATATCTTAAAAATTCTATTTAAATTTTATTAAAATATATAAAAGAAGTTAGAATTTAAACAACATATAATTTGAAAAATAAAGATATTCTTATTGTTAGATATCTAACGTTTGATATTTATCTTAAAAAAATTAGTAAGTATTTGTTTCCTATATATAATGCAAATAAAACAGAAGCAGCGAAATGAAGGAACTAAACAATTTTTTTTAATCACTTAGGGCTTGCGGAAGTTTGTGGAAATAGATGGTTGTATTTTTAAGCGTTATTAAAAGGTTTAAACGACTGGTTTAACAATTAAAAACTAAAGCGTTTACGACAAATTTGTAACTGGTTAATCAGCGGATGAAATAACGATTAAAATAAAAATCAAAAATATATAATATATAATAATAATAAGTTATAAACTTACAAAACTTACTATTATTATAAAAATATAAATTATTCATAAAATATTATGAAAATAAAACAATAAAAAACTATTTTATTTTAGTTGAATTATAAATCATAGAATCATATAATAACTTATAATTTTAGAAGTATAAGAATAATGATTATTTTGTAAACTAAGATTAAAGTGTTTGACTTCAGTTTTTATTAGATCTTGATTTCTATGATTTGGTATTTAAAATATTTTAATTTCATAATTATTATGATTTTATTTTATTTTGTGATTAAAATTTAATTCTGATTTTGATAATAAAATAATATTTTTATGTTTTAGTCATTAGTATTAGTACTATAGCATCAGACTCAATTTTGGACACGTGCCCAAGATAAAAATCTACTGTGCCCATTACATTAGACCAAAATGTCTTCTAATTTTAAAGTTTATATTCAAGCAAAATTAATGATTTGTTTTTTGAATGAGCCGAGCTTCCGTATAATAAGCCCAAATTCAAAGTCAGCGTATATGAACTTATATTAGAAATCTAGAAGACTTATGCTGAAGTCGGATTATTTTAGAAAAGAAATAATATTTTCCACAAGTAATGGGTTGAAGTCAGCCCATTTGAGAAAGCCCGATAAAACGAGTCGAGTCGTTTAAAGTCAGGCCAGGCGAGTCGAGTTGAAAGAGCGCAAGAATGATGACCAAAGAATCAATCGAAGTGATTGCACAGAGCATTGGACTCTCTTCTCTTTCGCCAGAAGTCTCTGCGGCTCTCGCTCCCGATGTCGAGTACCGTGTCCGCGAGGTCATGCAGGTACCATCATCACTTCACTTAGTCTCTAATCTCCCATTTGTCTTTTTTTTTTTTGAACTTGTCGCTTCTGCAGGAAGCTATCAAATGCATGCGCCATGCTCGCCGCACCACTTTGATGTCTCATGATGTCGATTCTGCTCTTCATTCCAGGAATTTGGAGGTTTCCTTTCTCTTCTCCCGATTTTGCAGTGTTGATTCTGATTTTGACCTTTTGAATCTGTTTATTCCTCTCTTTAGCCTACTTCTGAATTTGGAGGTTTCCTTTCTCTTCTCCCGATTTTGCAGTGTTGATTCTGATTTTGACCTTTTGAATCTGTTTATTCCTCTCTTTAGCCTACTTCTTGCTCCAAAAGTATACAGTTGAAAAGAGCTCCTGAGCACAGAGATCTTTACTTCTTCGATGATAAAGATGTGGAGCTTAAGAATGTGAGTATCATTGATGTTTTGACATGAAGATCATTAAATATTCTATTATTAGCTTTCGTTTTGGTCATCTTATTTAGGTTATGGAAGCTCCTTTACCAAATACACCTCCTGATGTGTCTATTGCCACTCATTGGCTGGCAATTGATGGAATTCAACCTTCCATTCCACAGAATTCTCCTCTCCAAGGTAAGTTTTGTATCTTTTTATTGCCTTTGCATCAGCTACTTCTCCTTAACTCTAGTCTTCCATGAATGTTTTAGCCATATCTGATCTTAAACGATCGGAATATAAGGATGATGGATTGCCTGCTAGACATGTTCTGTCCAAGGAGCTTCAGGTAATTTAGTCTGTCTGATGCTGAAACTCTCTCATCTCTCTCTCTTTGAGGCATTATAATCCTTGCTTGTTCTTTATGCAGATTTACTTTGACAAAGTCACGGAGTGGGCTTTGACTCTATCTGGTTCCAGTCTCTTTAGACAAGCACTCTCTAGCTTGGAAACTGATCCTGGACTCCATCCATTAGTCCCCTTTTTCACTTCTTTCATCGCTGAAGAGGTTGTGTTTCTATTCGAACATTTTAAGTTTTGAGTCATATCCTAACTCGAGTTTTTGCCACATTTAATTACTTTTGTTCCTGCATTTTCTCCAGATTTTGAGGAATATGGATAATTATTCAATCTTGTTGGCTTTGATGCGTCTTGCTAGAAGTCTCCTTCATAACCCTCATGTACATATTGAACCATATGTAAGTTTTGTTGCTATATCCTGTAACTCCAGTTGTACTCCAATGTTTTTTTTCCTCACGTCGTCCTTCTCTTCCTGACCTTACCTTGTTGTGTTCTTTTCAGCTGCATCAGTTGATGCCGTCTATTATTACTTGCCTTGTTGCCAAACGCTTAGGAAGAAGCTTATCTTATAATCACTGGGACTTGAGAAATTTCACTGCCGGCACAGTTGCTTCAACATGCAAAAGGTTAATGTTACATTCTTGCCTTGTGACTTCATGAATCTTGTAGAACCACATCGAGAGCTTTTTCTTTATTGTCAATATTGATGATTTATTTGAAATATTTCTTAGACTTGCTTTTAGTTACCTTACTATATAGGTTATGAAGCACAGAAATGATAGATATGATATTTAGCATGGCTTTCAATCATATGAGTGAACTTTTGCAGGTTTGGACACATTTATCATAACTTGTTGCCACGTGTTACAAGATCACTGCTTCATACTTTTTTGGACCCAACCAAGGCACTACCACAACACTATGGGGCAATTCAAGGAATGGTATCCCTTGGGCTTAATATGGTACTTGTTCTTGATGCTTGATTATTATAAAGAACTCGCACTTTAGGTTGTGAGTCTAGAAGTTCCATATAATGCATAAGAGCAAATCAGTATAAGCATGAATAAATTAAATGTGCAAATTGAACCTTTTTCTAGGTTTGCTTTCTTGTTCTCCCAAACATAAGGCCGTATTTGGTACTTCTTTTACCTGAAATGGTAATTGAGAAGCAAAAGGATGAAGCTAAGAGGCATGATGCTTGGCTTGTTTATGGAGCACTGATGGTAAGTATGCTTTCTAATTAGATTATGGATTAGATAACGGTCTTCAATCTTGTGTGGCAAAACACGTAGCATATCATATTAGCATTTAACTGCCCATAGGTCGCAGCTGGTCGATGCCTGTATGAACGGCTTAAAACATCCCCACTGTTGTCTCCTTCAACTCGTTCTGTCTGGAAGACAAATGGAAAGCTCACCAATCTGAGGCAAAGTATAAACTCTAGCTCATCTTTATTTTTTATTCCAAACATGGAAATACAAGCACGTTCTTTAATTTTTTTCGTTGAGTTAAGGTAAACGTAAAGCAAGTAGTGACAACTTAAATCATCAACCTCCACTGAAGAAGTTAGCAGGAGAGGGAATTATACAAATGAGCTCTACACAAATGCAGATGCATGGAACCATGGTAGGGCTGTCAGCAGCCATTCCACAGCCACATGCTGGAAGGGACATTGCTCCGAGGACTTCAGCTACTCTGGACACCAACCTGGACAACAACCTTTTTCCTCTTTTCGAGTATTTTGGTGAGAGCATGCTTATGTTTACCCCCAAACATGAGCTCAGTTTCTTCTTGTAATTGATTACTAACATGCAAATGTTTGTGCACCACAAAGAATACAACTTTTATTCGTTGGAAATATTCATTAACTTAAAATTTCAGATGTCTTTCAGTTATCAAATCGGACCCTTTTCAGTATTAGGAGCAGCTCTGGATTCTTCAAATTCCAAGTATTGGGTAGCCTTGGGCATTTGGGCGCGTTGGGAGATCAGATTAATTTTTCGATAAATTAGATGGCCTCTTGTAGGTAAATTAAAAGGTAAAACCTAGGCTTGGACGTTCGGGTATTCGGTTTGGGTTCGGGTAGTATCCGACCGGGTTTGGGTTTTTCGGGTAAAGAAATTTTGTATTCATATACCTATAGAATTTCGGATCGGATTCGGATTCGGTTCTTCTTTTTCGGGTTCGGGTTCGGTTCGGTTCTTAACAATTAATAAATATAAAAATTTGAAAATAAAAATTATTACATGTAAATATCTAAAAATATTATAGTACAATACGTTTCGGATAATATCATGTTTACTCTATCAACATTTATTAAATTTTACTTAAAATATCAAAAGTACTTAACAATTTTTTGTTAAATTTCACCAATATAACAAATAATTTAAAAATATTCAATTATTTTGAGTATTTGGTTGTTATAATCTTAAATTAATTGATATTTTTGAGTTTATAATTATGGTTTAGGTAATTGGTTTATATAAAATTAATATATATATTGGTATATAATTGAATTTCGGATACTTATCGGCTACTTATAAATTTTCGGGTTCACTTCGGGTTCGGGTTTTCGGGTATGAAAATTTTACTACTCATTCAGGTATTTTATAGTTTCGGGTTCGGATTCGGTTCCTATTTTTCGGTTCGGGTTCGATTCGGTATTTTGGGTTCGGTTTTTTTTTGTCCATGCCTAGTAAAACCCATTCGGAAAGACTGTTAATACTTGTAAAAAGTGTTTATTACAAACACAAAAGATAATTACTCTTCTGGTTCCAAAAGAGTATCATTTAGACATCTTTCACACAAATAAAAAAAATATATAAATTTTTTTTATACCTTTTATTAATACACTAAACAAATTTCTCTCTCCAATTAATAATATCAAATAATAAGGGGCAAAAAAAGATTTAAAGTACAAAATTGCTTTAAAAATATAAAATGACATTATTTTGATAACAAGATTTAAGTGTTAAGAGTGACACTCTTTCGGAAACGGAAGAAGTAACTATCTAAAATCAGTCTGGAATTAACTATCTAAAATAGTATGCGCTGTTCCAAAAATAAGAATATTTTATGGATATTTTTATGGAAAAAATTATCTGGTGCATTAACAGTTACATAATGCATTAGCAGTTACATAAAGCTCATGGTATGAATACGAATTTAGTCTATAAAAACTGTAATGAGGATGCTGAATTAATTAGTATGTCTTGTTCTGATGCTTGGAAGTTCGAAAAGTATGACTAGCAGTGGGCATACTTTTCAATTATGCTTTGAATTTCGATATAAATGATTCTATGGAGCAATTGTTTTATTTTTTGGGCACAAATGAAATTTATGAAAAGTGCATAAATGCAATTCCGTGGTTAATTTGGAGAATCTGGAAATTGAGAATATCTAAAGGATATGAAAAAAAATCGAGCTTAAGAGACTGTGTTATGGTTAAGGCATTGGAGGAGTGAGTGGAATGATATGTTCTAAACAACAATTTACCTCAACCATCTGGCTATAGTATGTCTATTTCCAACATCAGAATACCATCTAAATGGTCCAAATCCAGTAGAGTCATGTTAAATGTAATATTCAAGTCTCATGGAAATCGGAATCAAGTATGGTGGGGGAGCATGGATTGTTTGGAATAATGAAGGAAATGTTTTATTCCATGTCCGAAATGCTTTTACTGCATCACGAACCATGTATCAGCTATCCTACGATGTCTCATATGGACGATGCATAGTATGGTGGATTTGAGTTTTGGTCATGTGATTTTTTGTATTGATATTGTTGCTGGGTTTAAAACTTTAACGCAACCTACAAGATGACCAAGGTTTCGCTCTTTCGTGGATAGAATAAAAAAGCTACAATTAGAATTTCATTCCTTAAATTACGAACTATCTCCTGTTTCAGCCAACACAGTGGTCACACGCATAACCAAAAGTGTCACAAGAGATCGACGGTTTCTATCATACATGTCAATCGGCAATTTTGTTTGGCTACAATCATTTATTAACAACAAAAGCGTCGTTTAATTCATTGTAAAAGACATATTTCCAAGTGAGTGGTTATGCTCCTTATTTTCAATTATTTTGTATTTTAACTCTACATAAGTTGTTAACTTTTATAAGAAGAAAAAAAACTCCATTCGGATTGGTAATCATATTGGAAAATGTATTAACTTTAATATTTTGGATAATTGAGTTCATATCGGTTTGAGTTATTTATCCTACATTCTAATAGAATAATTTTAATAATTCAGACTTTTATACTCAAAAATCCAAATTAGGCATTTGATTAATTAAAATCGTGCCAGAAATATGTAAATATTATAGATTAACCTAAAATATACTCGTAAATTTAAAATTTAACTGATTGACTTAAAATAATACATAAAATTATAATATAATTAACATAAATTTATATCTAAAACTATACTTAAAATTGTTATATAATTAACCTAAAAACATATCATCAAAATAGAAAAGGACTAAAAACCTATATGCTTGAGTAAACCTAGATTTAGTTTCAGATGTATGTTCGGATTTCGAATCGAATTCGAGTTTTATCCATATCTCACAAAAATATACACGCACATTCAAATTACGGATCCAGGATCCGGGTTGAGATTAGGCGGGTCAAAGTCGGTTTTTTCTTAGGAACACAACCTAATATAGAAGTTAGAAACATAGAGTTATTGCAGGAAAACTGAAAACCTGACATTGACATAACCAATTGGACACCTAATAATCATGGCGTGTGCTGTAGGACAACACTTATCAGCATTATTAACACAAAGCAAAAGTTCCTATAAGACAATGACATTGTCCAAATGTTACAGAACACAGGCACAAGGTTACAGAACACAGGCACAAATACTGATGTGTTGTACCCTCTAAAAGACAGGATGATGGATCTGCGAGAAGAAGAAAAAAAATGCCCAACAATCCAGCTCAGGAGTGTCCTAAGTGGGGAAAACGAGGGCTTTTCTTCTGTCGCTTGTCTCTCTCATATGTCGTACAAAAACTTCTCGAAAAGTTTCATGTGTTCAGATTGGAGAGCAATCGCCACGGATAAGCTGCCATCATTTGTAGGGCTTGGTAGCACAAACGACAAACCCTCATATGGAATTCCACCAGGTCCCATAAATATGGGACGACCCCAACCGAAGTCTGCATCATAAATGGGTAATCTGACCCAGCTTGTGATTCCTAAATTTGGGCATTTGTAGGTATGTGCACCGCGGACCAGGGCTGATAGATCAGGCTGCATCTCCAGGTAGTCAAGAGCTGACCTCAGATAGTTATCGTCCATGCGAACCAAAACATCATGAATCAGTCCAGCAGCATACCATGTGGGCTTTGACAGCAGATCCTCTGCAAGGGCCAATGGTGTGGCAGTGAATATAACATTGCCAAAGTAACCAGGGGGCAGCTGCGGGCGCAGTCTGGATCTTCCATCAGTAGCAATGTAGAGTTTGGTCTCTTGGTCGTCTGGAAGTCCACGCGCCTTGCCCACTGATCTCCACACGTGGCCTGCCAACATCTCATATGAGCTGTAGCTTATAGTGTTCCCATCTTCCTTGGATTTAGCCTTGAGGGCAACAAGCTGGTCTTTTGATAATTTGAAAATAGAGACGGTGGTATTGCCAGGACCAGACTTGGAAGGATCAAGAGGGATCTTCATACTGGGGGCAGGCTGATATTCAACATGATGGAAAACAGGCTGAGGTGGGTCTCTAGCGCGGAGGAGGGTTCGATCAATGAAAGGTGGAATGGTAAGGTCAAGACCACGAGCCATATCCGACCATGTATTAATAAAATGGAGACCAGAGAAGCCATCTGCTGCGTGGTGTTGCATGCCAACCCCAAGGGAAGCTCCACCACATTTAAAATAGGTCACCTACATCATATCCACAGCATCAACATAATATTTGTCAAAAAGGAGGAATATTGCATATGAGTAGGGATCAGGTTCCAATAATATTATATAGATCAATCATCAGACCTGTAAAACGAGAAGCGGGAATGAGTGGATGCCGGCGCTGTGATCAACATCGGGAATAAGCTCTCTGAGATTGAGAGTGGGAGCAAAATCCCCAAAATCGTCGATGACGGAGGGGGTATCAGCGACGACAAAGAGAACACCGGCAGCGTTGCATTCAATCTCGATACGACCATCGTCGTCTCTCTTCAAACGACCGGCCATAGGGTAGAAGGGGACGAGAGCTTTAGAAAGAGCCTCTTTCATGACCTGAGGGTCGAAGAAATTGGAGGCACCAGTGGGTCTATAGAAGTAGACACTAGGGGTGTGGAATCTCGGAATCACGAGGTCAACGTTGGAGTTCCATAGGTTAGTGATTGGGGTCTCGGCGGCAGGCCGGACCATGGTGGATTCCCGGATGTTAATTTTCATACTTAGATCAAACGAGATTAAAATTAATTAATAATTTGATCTGAGAAATTGTGTGAGAAGGGATGTGGGGTAGATATAAGTGGATGAGAGCCAAACCCAAACGTCGCAATCCTTCACCTACCGCCCCCTATCCTCGCCTACTCCATCTGTCGATCGGCTGCCACCAACTCTCTCCGTAATGCGGCATGTTCATCATTGGTCCAACTCATCACCGGGCCCCACTCATCTTTCTGGGGTTGGTAAACTCGTTCCGATATCTCCTCTGTTCTTACGCACATTCTGTCCTAATATTTTGGGTCTCGGTAAGCCCAAATAATAATGGACTCAACTTATAATTGTTTTCTAAGTCTAGGCCTTTTTGAACCAACGACATCTATAGTTTACGTACAAATATATAAAAGAGAACTTGCTAAAAAAAATGCTCTGTTCTCTCTCCTTTGTTCTTCTCTTCATTCCTACTTTTTTTTTTTTTTTAATATCAATGTTAAGTATTTATATCATTTTCAGTTTTTGACAGAATTACAGAGATTAACAAGAAAACAGAAAAAAAAAAATCTACTAACAATTGTACAAGCCAACCATGACCTAGAGCAAAAGCATAATGACGGAACCACACAAGAGCTCGAGGAAACTGTACATCCAAGCGACAAGGTGAAGCTTCCAACCTAAGGAAACTCTTCAAGTTGCCACGAGCAGAACTAGAGATAGGCGACCCCAAACCTAGAAGCAAGTTCTAACCTACAGCTTCTTAATGAAGTTACCAAAAGCAAGAGAACTAAACGTAGAAGCTCTTCATTCCTACTTCTGTGCCTATCATTTTTCCTTTCGTATTCGTGACTCATCCTATCCGTTGTTCCTTATTTTGGTTGATCTATCGGTTTATTTGGCCCTTGTGGGACGTTTTCTACGTGCACCCATGAGTATCGGTACCCACGGAGTACCCGGGACGACGGGTACTTGGACCCAATCAGAGTACCCGTGCATCATAGCTTGTGGCATTTTAACCTGATTCACAGACCACCATGAATGGTAACTTGCAAATTCATGGTTCGTGGAAGGTCGACACTTCCCGGCTTGGAAGCAGCAGAGAGCATCGCCATCAGAAAGAGAGAGAGATTAAGACTTTGATTGGTAGTGTTTTTAAAAGAGCATTATGTTTTTTCGAAGCCGATCAACAATAATTATTATAGCATAAAGATGAGCTTAATGCTCTTCTAAAGTCTATGCTAATGCTAGCAGAGCATTAACTTTAGGGAGCATAAGCAATGAGGAGCATAAACAGTTAGCAAACATATATAATAAATTTATATATATATATATTAAAATATGAGATTGATATAGAAATAGGAATTACACATAAATAAATAATTATAATTATATCTATCATTATATTAAACATAAACATATTAAAAAAATTTAACATAATGATAATTCTACTATATAAATAAATAATTTTTATTTTCAAATAAACTTAAAAAATATGTAACTATGTTTTGTATTTATAAGCATAAAATTATATGAAAACTTTTAATTTACAAAATCAAAATAAAAAGTATATTATATAAAATATTTGCAAACTAATGAAAAAATAGAAAATTTTAAATTTAAATATGTAGATATTTTTTGTTGATTTAAGTTTTATTTATTTTGTTGGAATTAAGTTAAAATTTATGGTAAATTAATAAAGATAAAACTGTACTTTAATAATTTTAAAAGCTCTATGCTTAGGAAAAACTCGTTTGAGTAGCAAAACCATAGTGAGCATTTAATAGGCTTAATGCTCTTTATTATGCTCATTAAATAATACATGATTGGTACTTAAAAAACATTATGCCCTCTGTTATGCTCTACCAATCACACCCTAAGATGGAGCATTTCCTAAGTCTTAAGTTTTAAATATTAAATAATAATTTTATATAATTAGATTAATTAATTAAATTTATGTATTATAAAACATATATTTTATTTATTTTTAATTTATATCACTAATTTAATTGTAAAACTATGATGAAAATCTATATTTGTGTAAAACAAAATTTCAAATAATAACTAAATATAAGTTTATAAATATAAAAATATAATAATTATACATTATATAAATTTATATGTATATTTTTTAAATTTTTTTCTAAATGAATAATTTTTTTACTAATTATATATACTTAAACTTATACATTATATAAAAATTTAAAAATATATCTATATAATAATTATTATATAAATTATACATATA
>KE156388.1:6136-29340 GCA_000411055.1 Leavenworthia alabamica
CTCCTCAAATTCAATAAAGTTTCCCCATTATTCAAGTAAGTCCAACACTCATATATTTTCAATCTACTCCATGTATCATCCTTCCCATATATATAATTTCTCATATCTCAGTTTCATTTCGCTCACTGTGGTGTTTCTTCTTCACAGGTTTTCTTTTAAAAAATCGAATAAAGGAAGAGTTAAAGTCAAAGATAAGAATAAGTGAAGCAAATAAGGATCATCACATGGAAATCATAAAAAATACATCTCTAACAATGATCCACGTCACTTCTTCTTCTTCTTCAATCTCACTCATCTTCCACCTCTGCATTATCATATTATCGTCTTCATCAAGTCGGATTGTTTCCAAAACTCTTTAGATCGTATCATAATCTTCTTTGTTGTCAACTGAAAAAATGGGTTTCGTAATTTATTTGTGTGCATACATTTTATATTATGTTATTTATTCCTTTTTATGTAATGAGAGAGTTGTTAGTAATAAATAAAAATTGTTCAGTTTTCTTCTTCTTACTCTTCTATTTCAAAACATATTCCAAAGACAAAAGTTAAAAGACATAAGTTTGAGTTGGGCACGACATTGTTTCTATCTGTTTGTATTTGTACAAAGAAAGTGATCAATGGTTTAAGAAATAAAAAAGTGCCCACACGCAGGATCGAACTACGGACCTTCAGTTTACAAGACTGACGCTCTACCACTGAGCTATACGGGCTTTTGCATCAATCGTAACTCATTACTAACTCAGATTCTCAGACCAGATTTGTTTTAGTTTAAGCCCAATTGTTTTCAAAGAGATTCAAACTCTAAAAAATCGTAGCCACCGTTGGACTTAAATGGGCTGTAATGGGCCCAACATACTTTGGGCTCAAAAATTAGTAATTTGATAAACGACGACGTTTGTTGTTTACCTCCTCATTCTAGACTAGTCGGAGCGGCCGTGAGAGAGAGAGAGGAGAGAAAAATGAGCGGCGGAGGAAACAACGTCGTGAACAAAGTGTTCTACGCAACGTCTTATCATCCTATTCAAGCCGGAAGTATCGACGGAACAGATATTGCTCCACATGATAACGGCGTTCGTCGAGCTCTTCTCTGTTATAACGCCGGCTTATGTAATCTCTCTCTTTCTCTCTGTTCCTCATTCCACTTTTATCGTTTGTTTCTGAATTCAAAATTTTCATTCTTTTGGAAGATGATCCTTCTGGTGATTCGAAAGCTATCGGAGATCCTTACTGTACTCTATTCGTGGGTCGTCTCTCTCATCGTACTACAGAGAAAACTCTTCGTGAAGTAATAATAATGATTAGAGCTTCACTCAAGTTTTAATCTTTCTCACAATTATGTTTTAAAATATGATTTTTTTGGATATTTCTTCTTTGTTTGTAGGCAATGAATAAGTATGGCAGGATTAAAAACTTGCGTTTGGTCACTCACATTGGTAAGTTTTTTCCAGATTGTTCTTGCTGCTTACGACATCACCACTTCACGAAATTTATCATCTTTCTTTTGTTTTTGTTGTTTCACAAAACTGTGATAGTGACAGGAGCTTCAAGAGGTTATGCTTTTGTTGAGTTTGAGACTGAAAATGAAATGCTCCATGCTTATGAGGTGATGTGATACTAAATTACAAACTTATGAGTATTTGTTTTGTTCATAAGATATAGTTTGTGGTGTTAACAGGATGCTCATCATTCATTGATCGATGGTCGTGAGATCATTGTTGATTATAATCGACAACAACTAATGCCTGGATGGATACCAAGAAGACTAGGTTTAGTTCTTTTGTGTAATAAGAAATTTCTCATTGGATTTGATTTTGATTTTGATTAATCTTTGTTTTATCTAAACAGGAGGTGGACTTGGTGGTAAGAAAGAATCCGGACAACTTCGTTTTGGAGGACGAGAAAGACCATTTCGTGCTCCATTGTATGGTTTTGCTCTTTCTTTAACAGTTCAAAGAAGAACATAGTGATCATGCCCCTTAACTGTTTGTTAATATCAGGAGACCAATCCCTCATGAAGATTTGAAAAAACTCGGTATTCAGCTTCCGCCTGAGGGAAGATATATGTCGCGAACACAGGTCTACTATGTTTCTTTTACTCCTCTATCATTATAGGTTCTCTTTGTACATGTTCATCTTCTACAATGGGTTGTTCAATGTGTTTGATGAGTTCAAGAAGTAAAATCTTAGCACCATTACTTGCTTGTTGTTTGATGCAGGTTCCATCACCACCTAAGAGAAAAGGAAAGAGTTATGTAGAAAGGGAAGAAGAACAAAGCAGTCATAGGTCTTATCATAGTTACAGGTCGAGCTCACATTCGCGTAGAAGACACAGCAAAGACAGAGAAGAGGGTTCTGATAGAAAAGAGAGATCACGAGATATGGAAGATCGATATGGTGACAACAAAGGTGAAGTTTCTGGTAACAAAAGATCAAACCGAACAGAAGAAGGTTCTCAGAAAAGGCGTAAACACGAGCATTCTCATCATCATAAAAGGTCAACTAGTCGGGACCATCATTTATCTGACTGAACCTGAAAAGGCATATGGCTTCAAAGATTCAAAGCAGAACATAGAGTGGACAGTGTCTGAATGAAAATAAAGATCAGTGGGCCAGTGGCATTTGGTCTAGTCCATGGACATGTCTGGTTCATACACTTGGGTCACAAAGCCTCTCTCTCTTGTCTTAGTGTACAAAAAGAGGTTATAGTGGATTAGACAAGTAATTTTGATTGCATCTTATCTCTACATAGACATCTTAGAAGTACGTTTTAGTCTCTGGGATTCTTGTGTTCTTCAATGAAGATCCAGGCTATATGATAAAGCTCAAGCTCGTATTGCTTGTAGATGAAGAAAGCAGTGAACGAAAATGAAGATCCATGTTCAGTAAAGTAGCATAGACAATTTCAATAATTCAATTATGAATGTGATTGTAAAATTCCAAATTGAATCTATAGGACATAGTTGAATCAACTTAAAACTGGAAAAGTCTGAAACTTAACACAAAATAAAGAAAAATTACATCATCTTCAAAGGTCTTGCACACTCAAACCTGCAAAAATACAACAAAGTCCATAACTCAGAATACAACAAAGTTACATATGCCAATATTGTGAAATCTAAGAGCATTTGCTTCCATGAACACAGTTATTAGACAAAACTCAATCAACTAATCGAAAGTGTAAGAATTTTAAGAAATAAAACCTGGAGGAAGAGATTGCTTAAGCTTATCAGCTTTCTCTTGGTCAAAGACGCAAAGAGTGTAGAGATACTTAGAGCATCTGACTTTGAACTTTACAATGTCTTTGCTTCTCTTGATCTTAACAGATCTTGCATCTTTCCTTCTTGCTGTTAAAAGGAAGTCCTTGATCTCGTGGATTTGCTTCGGCTACAACCATTTCAATCAAAAGATGCATTGAGCAAAATCAGACCTTGATTCATGGATTTTATAGAGATAAATTCTCCTAAAAGCTAAAATGCTAGAAAATGTACCATTATCAGATCGGTTGTTGTAGCTAGCCGCCGCCGTCACCTTACACACAGAACCAGAAAAAAAATAAAAAAAATTTAAAGAGATGGTCGTGGTGTTGGTGGTATTAGGAAGAAACCCTAGACTCATAAATGCCCAAGCCCATTACAGGCCCAATCATATGCCTTATTACAAAGAATCATACAATTATAATGTACATGTAATTTACTATATAGTTTAGAGGTGACAAATCCGATTTTATTTTGTTGGTTATATTACATTTTCTTAGTATAATTTAAAAGAATATTTTATAATTATAATGAAAATTTTTGTAGGCTGTTTTGGGTTAATAAGTGTTTATATTTATTTAAAAATTATACGAATAGTTTTTATTTTTTTAAATTACGGTTTGATGTTAAAAATTACTGCTTATTTTTTGATCCAGTATAGTTAATTCAGAGTATACACGAATGAAATCAAACTTTATTATATTACTTCTTATTACAAAGAGTACATAAGAGTGAAACTGTAAAATTTAACTTTATTTTATATCACTTCTTATTCCAAATTATTACGTGTATGTGTATTTGTTATATATATATTTAGCAACTAAGGTTAGGACCAGGATCCACACCAAGCTGTCCACAATAGTCTCTATAGTACCTAATCCTTGCATTAACTGCACCTGAGTTCCCACCGTTACATTCCATTCCATTGATGGCTCTAATAGTGGCTCCAAACCCTTGGTTCAGTACTGGCCTTACACTATTCATCCAAAACCATAACCCTGTCCTGAAAGCTACAGTTGGGTTGCTACTCACTAGTTCCGGCTGACGTAAAAGGTCAAGACCAAGACTCTGACCACATGCTCCATAGTTGTAGTTCCATGATAGTTGGATCGGACCACGACCAAAGTATCCCTTGCCCGGTGCACATGGGTATTGCCTATTGTTCTCGTCGCAATAGTCACGTGACGCTCCATTTATTTCTTCTATGTAGCAAAAATCTAATGAACATGAACCATAAGAAGAGTACTTTAGAACAAACTTCAACTAATAGAGATGAGAGATAAAGAAATCTTACGTCCAGTTTCATGAGTGAAATGAGCAAACATGGCAGCAATCTCACGTCTTGTAACGGAGTTAGCAAAGCTAGGGAAAGTATTAGCGGCGTTAATGAAAGAGTCACGAGTGTAAAATCTTTTCCCGGCGCAACCATTACCGGCTTGGTTGATAATACCGTTAAAGAATCCTTGGGTTACAATACTACCGACAGATCCACCACCTGTTGGTGTTCCACTGCCTTTACAAGGACCTGATCTGCATCCAAGACCACAGTATGCATCGGTTGAACCACAGTAACCGAACTGACTACAACAAAGGTTTGGAGCGCAACCACAGTTTTGAGACTTGACGGTTTCAGAATAGAAACCTAAAAGGCACAGAAGGACTAAGAGTGTTTTTGTGAAAGCCATGTTTTGGATTTGGATAACAAGGAAGAGCTTGTAAGGTGTATATATATAGGGCTAGGTGTTGGGTAGTTTAGTCATTTATCAATAGTTCGAGTTTGACTTTTAGGACAAAGTGTACTTGGTCTAAGAGTTCAGTTTTATCACTTCTTGTATCATGTTTTAAAATTAAATATATTATCTTATTATATAGAGTCATATATGTTTACGTAGCATACGTTGAAGAGTCTAGGGCAATTATTTTTGACAATTCAAAGGTCTCTAGGTTTCGATTTTTCCGGTGGAAGTGACAAGTGTACCGGATCTTGTGGGTTAGTTAGACCATGCTTTCAGTTTCAGGCATTGTATGAATTTAGTGTATGATTCAACAACTCATTATTTTCATGAAAACATAGACTAAAATGTTTACCAAAAAATAAACGTAGACTAAAACCCCGGAGTATCAGAGACCGCCACCAAAATATATAATTTTTATATTTTAAACATTTTTAATAGTCCTTGTATTCGATTATGATTATTATCAGTTTAAGTAATTTTTATATGAGAAATTTTATCCTTTGTATAATTCATAGTCCTAATATTTTCTTAAAACACAAAGCAACAAAAAAAAAGTGAAAAATAAGTAAGAAAATCTACAATTATAGTAGAACAAAAAAAGGGAAATAAGAAAAATTTACAACTTGTTTACATATACCTCAGGAGGCCTATATGTTTTCTATTGGGCCTTAATAGGCCCATTTAAAATTAAAGCGACGGGCTGCTTGGCGTCGAATAGTTGTTTTTTGGAACAATACAAACGCAGACGCAAGTCCCAGTTTCCAGATAATTAGCGATCTTCTTCATCCATTTAGTCCTGAGTTCGCCGGCACATCGGGACATTATCGGAAATGAGTTACAGGGGACGAGACTTCCTGATCCCGTCATCGGTTGTGCTGTGTTACTTCTATTATATGATTATATCGATGAAGAACGTTGGCAGAAACGCAACGCCAAAACGCAAAACCAAAGTACGGTTAACTTTTTGCCACGTGGGATATCCACGTGGTGACTTAGTGCCACTTGTACTCTCTCGTGAATACATACATCAATATACAAAAATAAAATAAATAAATATAATATTGATATATGTATTGACCTTTTTACCCCTGCTCATCAACTTGTAGTGCCAAAATTATGTAGACAATGATGTGATATTGAAGAATCTCGAGGGTATTTTAGAACATATCCTTCAATAAATACGACGTCATATTCCTTACTATAATAATATATCGTCTCTCTCTATCTCTCACAGTGGCATCTCTTCCTTCACCGGTGTTCATAAGCCACAGAGCCTAACCTTGTGAGATTGAAATAGAGCATTAGCTCTGAAGAAAGACAACAGATTTATAACATTATCCAAAAATGGCTCTAAAGCTTAACCCTTTGGTATCTCAGCCCTACAAATTCCCTTCCTCGACTTCTCCGCCAATTGCTAGTTTCAGATCTCCTAAGTTCCTCTGTCTCGCTTCATCATCTCCGGCTATTAGCTCCTCCAAGTCAGTGTCTTTCTCCATCCACATCTCTTTTTATCCCAAGTAGAAGAAGAGATTTTGTTCATTTTTGGTTTTAAGTTTTCGATTTTGGATCTTAGGTATAAGTTTAAGTGTTATTTACTTATATTTGATTAATCCAAAGATTTGATTTACAATGCAAGTTCTTTTAATCTGGGTTTATAAGATGAATCCATTCATCATCTAGAGATGTTTCGTTTATATCTTTTTTATACGATTCAAATTACTCAATCATAACATTGTAGATTCATTCATGTTCCATGTATTAAATCTTTGGCCTTTAAACCATTTTTATTCTGTATCAGATTTATTTTATAATTACTACTTGATTGAGATTAATACTATTTATTCTGTATTAATGATCTTCAGATTGGTTAAAGAGACATCGAAGAACATTTGACTACAACTAGACATTGAAAAACCGGAATTTTGTAATTTTATTTTTATTATTTGTAGTTTTTTAATGATGAAATCACTGAAATGCATGTCCACTTGTTGATTACTCTCATTTTGATTAGGTATTGACAAGAGATTCTTGAAACGTATCACTTTACGTTTGTTTTCATTCTCCATGCTTGTTTCGTGTCTCCTCTCTCCATAGTTTCCGTCTAAAATCTTCAAACTTCTCTTTGATTTGTTTTGTTCTTCTCTGTTTTAAAGACATTTTGGCTCTTTATCTTGTCTTTTTGTGAGCAGTAATGACTACATGTGTTTCTTTCACTCCCTCCAATATTCTTTTATGACTTCACATTGCCAAGTGACAAGATCGATATTGAGTCATAAATTGCTGAGGATACCCTTTTTTTTGGTTGATGCAGGGAGGTTGAGAGTTTGAAGAAGCCATTTACACCACCTAGGGAAGTCCACGTTCAAGTCTTGCACTCTATGCCACCTCAAAAGATTGAGATCTTTAAATCTTTAGAAGATTGGGCAGAGCAAAACCTTTTGATTCATCTCAAGGATGTGGAGAAGTCTTGGCAACCACAAGATTTTTTGCCTGACCCTGCATCAGATGGGTTTGAAGATCAAGTAAAAGAGTTGAGAGAAAGGGCAAGAGAGCTCCCTGATGATTACTTTGTTGTTTTGGTGGGAGACATGATTACAGAAGAAGCACTTCCCACTTATCAAACTATGTTGAACACTTTGGATGGTGTTAGAGATGAAACAGGTGCTAGTCCTACTTCATGGGCTATTTGGACTAGAGCTTGGACTGCTGAAGAAAACCGACATGGCGATCTTTTGAATAAATATCTTTACTTGTCTGGTAGGGTTGACATGAGGCAGATCGAAAAGACTATTCAGTACTTGATTGGATCTGGAATGGTGAGATAGTTTTTAGGCAAAGATCATAATTTCTTAGTTAATATAACTTCTTAATCGCTTTAACTTCTCTTTCATAGGATCCAAGGACAGAGAATAATCCATATCTTGGCTTCATCTACACTTCATTTCAAGAAAGAGCAACCTTTATCTCTCATGGAAACACAGCTCGTCAAGCTAAAGAGCATGGAGACCTCAAATTAGCACAAATATGTGGGACAATAGCTGCAGACGAAAAGCGTCATGAAACTGCTTACACAAAGATAGTTGAAAAGCTCTTTGAGATTGATCCTGATGGTACTGTCATGGCTTTTGCAGACATGATGAGAAAGAAAATCTCAATGCCTGCTCACTTGATGTACGATGGACGCAATAACAATCTCTTTGATAACTTCTCTTCTGTAGCTCAGAGGCTTGGTGTTTACACTGCCAAAGACTACGCAGACATTCTTGAGTTTTTGGTTGGTAGGTGGAAGATTGGGGACTTAACTGGCTTATCAGGTGAAGGAAACAAAGCACAAGACTATTTATGTGGTTTGTCTCCAAGAATCAGGAGATTGGATGAGAGAGCTCAAGCAAGAGCCAAGAAAGGATCTAAGATTCCTTTCAGCTGGATACATGACAGAGAAGTGCAGCTCTAAAAGGACTAAACACAAAATCCTCTTTTTTCTCCAAGTTCCTCATTGAAATTGGTGTAGATTACTATGGTTTCTGATCATGTTTACAAAGTTGAGAAGATCCTCAGTCATGTAGTAGTTAAAACAGTTAAAAAGTCTTTGGTCTGTACTCAGTGGAGTTTTGTTTCAGTTCAGATTAGTTGTTCTGTTGTGTCTCTCTGGTTTTTCTCTGTTTTTAGTTATGTTTCTTTTAGCAATTTTGATGGATGATCATGATGAATAAAAGTGAAATCTACTTTTTTTTTTGTTTGAGATTAAAATCATAAATATATATTATGACCAGTTCCTGTTGGAGAAACCAGCGTCTTCATCGCAGTCTCATCTGTTCACCGATGGTTGCAGGTTCATGATCGATGAGTTGAAGGCATCGGTATCAATATGGAAGAAAGAGGTTTACATTAATGGTGAGGTTTGGAAAGAGAATTGTGAGTTTATGGAGAAAAGATTGGAGCTTACAGAGAATAGAGTCAGCTTAGTGAAGAAACCTGTGGTTGAAGAACATAGAAGAGTTTGCTGTGGAAGAAGATGAAGAGTATACGAATGTTACAGGAGAAAGATTTCAATTATTTAAATTTATATACAATAGATTTCATTATTTAAATTTATATACAATAGATTTCATTATGTTAATATAATACCAATATAGTAAGAAATTAATTAGTGACTATTAAAGTTTTTTTTTATAGCTGATATAAATGTTATACTTATAAGGCATAGTCACGTGTTTAAAAAATAATAATAAACCCAAGACAATTCCCACGCGCATTTAGAGCGCGTACGGCGCGTTTGGCTAATTTGGCAAGGTAAAGTCCACAAAAATCGGGTTATTTTAGCAAAAACGGGCAAATGAGAAAGAGAGGCGCGTCTGATAAAAATTCAGTACTATTACAAACACTAGTGCACCGTTGCCTTTACATGATACCTTCAGAGCAAGATTTTTTATTTTTATTTTTATTTTTTTGTCGAGATCTAAAACGATAAATATAATTATAATTTTTTATAGTAAAATATATATTACAATTTAAAGTAATTATATATATACTTTAAATAAATTAAGATAATAAATACTAAAATTTAGTGCATAAAAATAAATTTTTATTTTATTTTTAGTAAAGATTATTTTAGTCAATAATATTAATGTTTAAAATAAAAATTATTAAATATTAAAAATAATTAACACTATTATGTGATATATGTAATAGAAGACCCTTAAACTTTACGTAATATCAGAATGAGCCCTATATTATTATTTTTTGTCAATGTAGCCCACAACCTTTTTTTAAGCCTCACAAAATTGGTAACATACTCTTTGAGAAACAGATTTTTATTGGTAATCAAAACTTAAAACAAACATTTAAGTACAAAACTATGATAAAGTTGAGAGCTTAACACAATGTCAAGAACATCAAAACCAGATTCTCATTTGTTTAACCAGTATTAAGGATTGGAAACTGAGTCTCAAACACATATGACAATCAATATCAGAAACAAGCCAATCTTGTCAAGTAAGTAACTTGGGAAACAAAAGATAAACAACAGGTTTGGTTTGGCATATCAAGCCAGTAAGGATTAGACCTTTGATAGAACCTTGGTATTGATCTCTACCTGTTTCTGCCCTTCAAACTTGTCTATAGCCATTTGAAGCTCATCTGTGCCACCAACAGCTCTCATTGTGTAGAAATATACCCCAAAAACAAAAGCTGTTAATCCTCCTGCTACAACCATGTTCTTACTTTTTGGACCAAGGTAACTAAAACCAGGAAATCCCGCCATTGTTTCGAAGTCTTTAACCTGCGGAATTCGGAAAGAAACTGTAAATGACCAAGTAAGTATTAGCTTACAGTTATATCGTCACAATCACAGTGTTATGAATAGGATGAGTAACAATAGAACTGTGAAAGCATGTACATAACAACTTTCAATTACTCCTTATAACATTGCAGAACTAATTCGTCAAGATAAAGTGACAGTGCTAAGCACATCAAGATCAAAGATGAGTAATATCATGGTTATGAACAACTAGCAAAACATTCAAGCAAGATAGAACATTTCTCTTGCATTATAATGGAGGCAAAGAGACCAATCAACTAAACACCTTCATGTGCATAGGTTTAACATAATAGTTCACATGTCAGATGCTTTTAGCTTCCCTTTAATGAGTAAATCAATAATCAACGATCACTCATAAACCAAAGTTCAATTTAAAGCAGAGATGAAGACAATTAGAAACTGTGGTTCAACATCTATACATCCAAAACTAACATCTTGAACACAAGCTTCCATTACTCAAAATCAGATCAAAATTGTCACAACGAAAACAGAGCAGAAAATATCAATCAAAATAGGTTCTTTGAAATGAAATTCAAAGGAACCTGGAGCTTTACGCTTTGAAGATCACTTCGGAAAATACGAAAGATATACAAAGCTGATATCTTCTTTCACGGAGAAGCCTAAAGGTTCCTTTTTTTAGGTGAAAACTAGTTCGGTGTCGTGGCCACTTGCCAATCTATCAAAACCCTAAACCCAGAAATAGATTGAGCTCGCGAAGAAGCCGTCACGAGTTCGAAACGACTATAACACAGATTTTATTGCTTTATTTTGTAAAATTGTTTGTAGGGTTGGACATTCGGGTAAACGAGTCGGGTTCGGATAAAATTTATTCGGATTCGAGTAAATCAGGTTTAAGAGTTTAGTATCCAATAGAATAATTTTATCAGATTCGGATTTGAATTCGGGTACAATTCAGTTTCGGATAAAGAAATAGTGAAAAAATAGCTAAATTTTTAAAAAATTAACTAAACTTTTATAAATATAACTAATTTTTTTTGAATAATTTAATTATTTATATATAAAAATTTTAAATCAGATACAACTTTTTGGATTTAGAAAATTTAGTATTTAATAAAATAATTTTTCAGATTCGGATAATGTTTTTCGGATCGGATGCTTAGTTATTTTGCCCAAAACTAATTATTTGTGTGATCTATATAAGTTATTGGAAAAATGTTAAACAAATCACGAACTTTTCATATATCGCCAAATAAAGCCTAAACTTGCAAAATTGAAAAATAATCCCTAATTTTTAGTTGACTTTTTAATTAATTATAATACTTTTTGTTGACTAGTCATATTAGGCTTCCTGTTAAATCTATTAACGGAGGATTATGACGAGGTTAATTAAACCATGAACAGTGTTGTTACGTTAAAATATTCCGTTTTACACACTCACAAAACGACGTCGTTTTGTAATATCTCAAAAATTAAACATCAAAATCCCCAAATCGACATATTAAAGTTGTAAAGAAATTGAAGGGACAACATCGATTTGAGCATTTTGATGTTAAATTTTTGAGATATTACAAAATGACCTCGTTTTTTAAGTGTATAAAATGGAACATTTTAACGTAATAGCATGGTTAACGATTTAATTAACTCAGTCATAATCGTGCGTTAATCGATTTAACGGAAAATATAATTTGACCAATAAAAGAAAAGTATTGTAATTAATTAAAAAATCAACATTTTTTTTTAACATTTTTTTGACTGTGTCGACAGACGTGTCTAAGTAAAGACCCAAAAAAACATTAATAAATAATTAAATAAATATATACACAGAAGCACATGAGTTTCTTCTCTCCTCTCTCAGATCTATCTTGACCCCAAAACTAAGGAATTCACTTACCCGATTATAAAAATATCCATTTCCCTCTTCTCAATCCACAACAACCAAAAAGCTTTCTTCTTTACCGGTCATGGACGGTGTCTCAGGTCAACCGGTTGCTGATACTGATATGACGGAAGCTCACGTAGGTGTTTCCGCCGCAGCTCAGACAACACCTCAGGTACCTGGGATTGAGAATATTCCGGCGAGTTTTAGCCATGGTGGTAGGTTTATACAGTATAATATATTTGGAAATATCTTTGAGGTCACTGCTAAGTACAAGCCTCCTATTATGCCTATAGGCAAGGGTGCTTTTGGCATCGTCTGGTAATTTTCTCTTTCAATTTCTCATTTTTTTGGTTTTGTTGAAATAAAGAAATGATTTTGTTGATTGGGTTTTGTAAAGTTACAACCTTTTAATTTGAAATTGTAATAACTGGTTTGATTCTTCTAAAGCTTCATCTTTTGATTTTGTAGTTCGGCTATGAACTCTGAAACAAATGAGAGTGTTGCAATTAAGAAAATTGCAAATGCTTTTGATAATAAGATTGATGCAAAAAGAACTCTTCGTGAGATCAAGCTACTTCGTCACATGGATCATGAAAATGTCAGTTTTTTTCTTCTCTCTTAGCTAAGAATCATCTGTAATGTGTAAACCAATTCCAGTTTTATAAAACAATGAACATCTCTGTTTTGATCAGATTGTTGCAATCAGAGATATAATACCACCATCTTTAAGAAACAATTTCAATGATGTTTACATTGCATATGAGTTAATGGACACTGATCTTCATCAAATCATAAGGTCAAACCAAGCACTATCTGAAGAACATTGCCAGGTTTTGTGTTTTTGTTGTTGTTTGAATCTATAAACCAACTTAAAAATATTAACTTTATTTCTCTTTTCTTCTGTGCAGTATTTTCTTTACCAGATCCTCCGCGGATTGAAATACATTCATTCCGCAAATGTACTTCACCGTGATTTGAAACCGAGTAATCTCCTCCTGAATGCAAACTGTGACTTAAAAATCTGCGATTTTGGGCTAGCTCGAGTCACTTCCGAGAGTGATTTCATGACAGAATATGTTGTCACAAGATGGTACCGTGCACCCGAGCTGCTTTTAAACTCTTCTGATTATACAGCAGCTATCGATGTTTGGTCTGTAGGTTGTATTTTCATGGAGTTAATGGACCGTAAACCACTTTTTCCTGGTCGTGATCATGTCCATCAGCTTCGCTTGCTCATGGAGGTAAGTAAATAACCAAATCTTTGACTCCAAAAGATCGAAACTGTGGGTTAATACTTACCTTTTTGCAGCTCATTGGAACTCCATCAGAAGAAGAGCTTGAGTTCTTAAACGAAAATGCAAAACGATACATAAGCCAGCTTCCACCTTATCCTCGCCAATCTATAACTGATAAGTTCCCAACAGTGCATCCTTTAGCTATAGACCTTATTGAGAAGATGTTAACATTTGATCCTAGACGAAGAATCACAGGTCAGTTCCAAATCTCTATTATACCAAGACTTTCTTCTAAGGAGTTCAATTCATAAACCTGTTCTTGTTTCTTGATTCAGTTCTAGATGCATTGGCACATCCATACCTGAACTCGCTGCACGATATAAGTGATGAGCCAGAATGCACAGTACCTTTCAACTTCGATTTTGAGAACCATGCACTCTCAGAGGAGCAGATGAAGGAACTTATCTACCGAGAGGCACTCGCTTTCAATCCAGAGTATCAGCAATAGACTCAAGAACTTCATTTGGGAAATAAACACGAAGATTTGGGTCGGATTTGATTTGGTTTAGACAAGATACTTAACCATTGTTTGTCTTTTGTGTATACTTGTGACTTGTGAGTGATGCTTGAAGGGGATGGGGCTTAAGCTTGTTATTCTCATTTTGTTGTTGCATCTATTTAAGACTCTACAAAGTTTTCAGTAGTCTCAATCCGCTTCCACGTATCCGCTTCCGATTCCATGCAACATAGGTTTTATGAACACAAATCTCAAGTCTTGTATATATGTGTCAACTCTTAAAACAGCCAAAGAATTTTGATCAGCCTCATCTTTACTATGTGAGAAGATTCGTTTCACCTTGTAGTAAGTAACTATAGAAGCGTAGAGAATCTTCTCACTTATTTATGTTGAGACATAGTTTCCATGATTCCATCTTCTGTGTTCTTGAACATAGCAACAAATCCTCATAAAAGAATAATAATGAAACCTTTCTGAAATTAGCTCTCGTCAGATTCGTTAGTCATCTTCTATGGACCATTAACACATTTTCTATTCTTATGAAAGAATATAAAATCAAGTTTGTCTTCTTCCTCTAATCACAAGTTGCTGTCTTCTCTAGCAAGACTCTCTCACAAACCTATCAATATATATTCTCTGTTTCTCTCTAATCATTTTGCTTGAAGCAAGTGAGATGGAGAAGAAGATATGTCATGTGTTAGCAATACCATTCCCAAGCCAAGGTCACATCACACCAATCCACCAATTCTGCAAACGACTTAACTCCAAAGGTTTCAAAACCACTCACACTCTCACCACTTTCATCTTTAACACAATCCATCTAGACCCATCTAGTCCTGTTTCAATAGCCACTATCTCCGATGGATATGACCATGGTGGCTTCTCATCAGCTGCCTCTGTCGCTGAGTACCTTCAAAACTTCAAAACGTTTGGCTCCAAAACTGTTGCTGATATCATCCGTAAGAACCAGAGTAGTGATAACCCTATCACTTGTATTGTCTATGATTCTTTCATGCCATGGATGCTTGACCTTGCAAGAGAGTTTGGTTTAGCTGCAGCTCCTTTCTTCACTCAGTCTTGCGCTGTAAACTATATTAATTATCTTTCTTACATTAACCATGGAAGCTTAACACTTCCTATCAAGGATTTGCCTTTTCTTGAGCTCCAAGATTTGCCTACTTTTATCACTCCTAATGGGACTCATCTTGCTTACTTTGAGATGGTTCTTCAACAGTTCACTAACTTCGACAAAGCAGATTTTGTACTCGTTAATAGCTTCCATGAGCTCGAGCTTCATGTTAGTTCATTTCTGTTATAATACACTGTTCTTTTGCCCTAGTTACTCTGTTTTTTAGCCCTAGATACTCTGTTTTTTACCTTACTCTGTTTTATAACCTAATTACTCTGTTTTCTGTTCTCTGTTTTCCATGTATAGGAAGCGGAGTTGTTCTCTAAAGTTTGTCCTGTGTTGACCATTGGTCCAACTGTTCCATCAACGTACTTAGACCAACAGGTCAAATCAGACAACGACTATGATCTGAACCTCTTTGACTCAAAAGAAGCTGCTTTATGCACTAACTGGCTAGACACAAGGCCACAAGAGTCAGTGGTATATATAGCTTTTGGGAGCATGGCTCAACTAAGCAGTGTGCAGATGGAAGAAATTGCTTTGGCAGTAACCAACTTAAGCTACTTGTGGGTGGTCAGAGCTTCAGAGGAGTCAAAGCTCCCATTAGGGTTTCTTGAAAAAGTGGATAAAAACAAAAGCTTGGTCTTGAAATGGAGTCCTCAGCTTCAAGTTCTGTCAAACAAAGCCATCGGTTGTTTCCTAACTCACTGTGGCTGGAACTCAACCATGGAGGGTTTGAGTTTAGGAGTTCCCATGGTGGCTATGCCTCAGTGGACTGATCAACCGATGAATGCAAAGTATATACAAGATGTATGGAAGGTCGGAGTTCGTGTGAAAGTAGACAAAGAAACTGGGATTGCGAAAAGAGATGAGATTGAGTTTAGCATTAAGGAAGTGATGAAAGGAGAGAAGAGTAAAGAGATGAAGAAGAATGCGAAGAAATGGAGAGACTTGGCTGTGAAGTCACTAAGTGAAGGAGGCTCTACAGATATCAACATTAACACATTTGTATCCAAAGTTCAAAACAAGTTCTAACAACAACAAAAAAACTAAGCTATGTTAGTGTCCACATGAGTATATTACTCTTCACTTAATAATAATCTTTTAAGTTGAGTCTTCTTATGTAATAGTATCAAATTTTTTCCTAGTCTGTTACTTGTGTGAGCTTAAAGACTTTTTTTATTTCTTCTTATGAGATTTGGAACTTGAATCTCCTTCGTTCTTCTTCTGACACTTTGAGTTTGAATCTCCTTCACTCTTCTTCTTGGACTTTGAGCTAGTCTCTCCATCATTCTTCTTATGAGACTTTGAGCTTGAGTCTCCATCATTCTTCTTATGAGACTTTGAGCTCGTCTCTCCATCATTCTTCTTATGAGACTTTGAGCTCGTCTCTCCATCATTCTTCTTATGAGACTTTGAGCTCGTCTCTCTATCATTCTTCTTCTGAGACTTTGAGCTCGTCTCTCCATCATTCTTATTATGAGACTTTGAGTTAGAGTCTCCATCATTCTTCTTCTGAGACTTTGAGCTTGAATCTCCATCGGTCTTTTTCGAAGACTTGGAGTTAGAATCTCCATCGCTCTTCTTCTGTGACTTGGAGCCTGAGTCTCCTTCGTTCTTCTTACTATTCTGAGATTTAGAGTCTCCTTCTTTCTTCTTGAAACTCTGGGATTTGGAGTTAGATGGATTAGAGTCAATCTTAAGAGTCTCAGCCGAGAAGCAGTGACGAACATGAACCCGGTGGCACACAGTCTCAGTCGAACAACTCCCTTGCACATTCACCTTAAGTATTGCTTCTTTATCCGGCGTCTCTTCACACCACCAACTCTGAGGAATCCCATCTACAAACTCTTCTAATGTATGAAACTCTTCATGGTGAACCGATACTTCTATTGAACTATCCGGTTTTATAATTCCTGCAGCTGGCATCACCTAAACAAAACGACGACTCAATCATCTTAACAATGCTCAAGTCATCAAGAACTGTGATTAAGAACTGATTGTTTTAGTTTGAATACCTCAAGCCATCGTGGGAAACCGAATGAGCCTAAGGGAAGTAACTCGGATGTGTCTTCGTCTTCTTTCACTGTAGTCTGACCTTCACACAAGATCCTAAACACAGCATTCTCCTTGACGCATTTGTTAGTGATAGTAAACAAGACTGTGTCTTGGTTCTGGAGAACAATGCTGTTGCTACTAACAACTGTCTCTGGTACATAACTTAGATCGTTGAGCAACGCTTTAACTTTCTCATTGGTTCTTATGATTCTCCCAAACTCTTGTCTCCTTACCGATCTATCAACATGTTCTATCTTCACATGGAATTTGCAACGCACTGGTTTGTGATCACTCTCTGTTACATCCATACAAGCATCATACCTATTCATAACCCAAAGTTTGAGAATACAAAGGAGTTTGAATCTCAGGTAGTTTGTAAAGAAAAGCTTACATCATAATCGAAGCAACAACTGGACAATCTAAACTACATTCAGATTCTGGACTCTTACGAGTATCTCTATATATAACTCTGTCACACCAAGCAGGAATCCGCTTTTTCTCACCTGAATCGTATCCTGAGGAAGAAAAGCATTTGGACAAAACAAAAACTTTTAAAATTTTTAATATGCTGCAAACATTTGTATACGATTGCGGTTTATGTACCTCCTAAACCAGGTCGGTGTCTTTCAAACTTATAAGTTGGAGGGAAAGTGATGATAGCTTCACGCATCCCTTGGAAAACTCTTCCAGCTTTCATCTCTGCTCTGAGTTGATCTTTTTCTCTAAGCCAATCAAAGCTTCTTTGTGATACAAAGTCTCTAGCTTCATCATATGATATACCAAAGAGCCGGTAGTTAAAATCACCGAAAAATACAACCATGTCCGCCTCTGCAAGATCTTGTTTGGTCTCTTCTGTGTTAACATTTACATTCTGCAGAAAGTGTGATGAGTGATGGGTATAAGGTAAGCAAGAAACTCAAACCAAAGCTAGGAAACAAAAATGATTGATCTATTAATTGTGATCATTAGCTTTGTGTTTAAACTAGACATGATACAAAATAACAAAAAGGGATTTACATTTGCACTCTTTGTGGTATGAGGACCGGTCGATACGCCAGCTGCGAAAGATAAAAGGTGAGGTAAATACAAGAAAGATGGCTTCAAGAAAGAGAAGTGAGGTGAAAAACTAGGCGTAGAGATCTACCGGCTGGTGCATTATGAGCATTTGATGAACGGGTGAAAGACATTGTTTTGTAGATGTGATCAAAATCAGCATTTCTGCGGTTTACAGCTTCTAGATGTGCAGCCAAGTGACAATTGACAAAGCACATAATCCGATCAAAGACCCTAATTCTCAAACCTACACCTCCCTGATTTGACATACAATCAGAAACCAAAATGTTATAAGCAAAGAAACTTAGGCTTTGGCTCTCCTTTTCAATCTGAAGACTAAGAAATATATATACCTTGTTTCCTATTGCACGGCCAAAACCACATGGAACCGCTGCAACATCAATATCACCTACATGGGTTCTCAGATTCTTCCTCACCCTGAATTGAAATCAAAATATATTACGACATTTACTTGATAAGGGTTGCCATGGATTCTTTCAACTCACCAAAGTGATATGAGCAAACCAGCTAACTGCCTAGATCCCATGCGTTCAAAAACTGCTTTTTCGTCTAAAGTCTTTCCTATTGTGTCTATCCAGTACTGTCCTATTGAACTCCCTTCATTTCCTCCTACCTAATTTAGAAACAAAGAGAGGTCAAGAATAACACAAAAAACGCATTCAAACCAGCTATTATCTCTCAGCTATTGTCTCACCGATTCTTTAGCAGCTGACATTGCCAAAAATCCAGCACCCATCTCTACTTCTTGCAAGCCTACAACAAGAATACCAACATCTGATGCTACAGAACCTAACCAAGACATAAGCGAATCATGGGAAGCTTTTCCCTGGCCAACATTCCATGAACCAATCAGAATCCTAACACGATCTGTCTGTGCATATGTCTGTTCTTTTTCAGCCAGTTCCGACCTTATTATCCCGTCAAGAGGCCCAGGAGAAATCACATGCCATCCACGTATACCACCATGAGTGGCTAAGCTGAAAATGTAGCCATTAGCTGCTGCCATNGGAAGCTTTTCCCTGGCCAACATTCCATGAACCAATCAGAATCCTAACACGATCTGTCTGTGCATATGTCTGTTCTTTTTCAGCCAGTTCCGACCTTATTATCCCGTCAAGAGGCCCAGGAGAAATCACATGCCATCCACGTATACCACCATGAGTGGCTAAGCTGAAAATGTAGCCATTAGCTGCTGCCATCTTTATCACTGCGTTATTATGTGCAACCCATCCTGCTATTAGATTGCCTTCAAGATCAATTATCTGGATATGACCACTAACATAACCAATGTATATTCTTTCTCCAAAAGTACAGAAACATAATACAGCACATTGATGGTAACGGAAATCTTGCAACCGGTTTCCATTTCCGTCCCATTGTATAAGCAATCCATTTGTGCACCCAGTCCAGATCATCCCATCACCGGCTAAAACTATCGCTTCTGTTCTTTTGGCATCTTCAGATGCCCCTCCTCTTGTTGCAACCCTTCTAACTGCATCTGCAGCTCCCATTATTGCATTTCTTGAACGTTGCAAGAATCCATGAGATTTTTCCTTTTTTGAAGTGCAAGTTGTTTTCACCTTGGCCTCTTCATCCACTACCGGATCCTGCCCTGATGGCATGTCAACCCGGTTTTCAGTCTGACCTTCTGTGGTGAACACTTTCAGTAACTCTTTTGTGCGACCGTCCCTACAAAAGATATAAACACCATTAGAAAACAATGCAAAGAAGGCACAAGAGAATAAAAACTTACAATCACATTTTGGAGCTTAAGTATCAACCAGAACTCACCATAAAGAGAAGGTTTGAAGCTGAGCAGCCCAAATTTTAGATCTTACATTATCAGCTAACAAATATTTGACTTCAGAGGAAGATAAACTGCAGGTTCCATTTACAGTAACTTGAGCCCTGAGATCAATCCCTGACCTCTCCATCAACAAAGAAGCCATATGATTCTCCTCCAACTTAAGCGAAAGCGATTTCTCCATAGATTCCCAAGTCCATATCTTTATCATACCACCTTCTGAACATGACCACAAATCACCTGGAATTTACAATTACAAGCTAAGGATTTCAAATTGAATTCATTAACAGAAGAATACAAAAAAAATGAAAATTGAGATAAATTACCATAAGAAGTCATGATTAAAGAATTGACACGACCCTTATGACCTTGCCAACAAAGACCTTCCTTGAAAGGAGTATCATCACCATCACCATCATTATTATCAGCTACATAATCCATCTTCCAAGACCGAATCTTTCCATCCTTATGGCCACTCCAAACAAGCCTATTACCATCATCAACGATCAAACAAGTAGTAGGTGAAGTAGTAGCAGACTCATGAAATGGTGCAGCATCTTCATCTCCTCTCTGTACATGACCACTTAAACCACAACCTGGCTCAAAGGCATCATCAAATTTCCAAAATCTAACACCACTCTCTTGTCCAGCCCACAATTGTGTATCAGTACAAGCTATGTTCCTTAAGAATCTCCCAACTTGAGTTTCCTTTAATGGATGTGGTCTTAACTCTAAACAAGGAGGACGAGCTGAGTGCAAAGGAGATCGTGTAGGGACTTTGAACATCCCAACACCACCTCCAGATCCAACGAATTCAGCAAGTGGTTCAAAATCTTCTCCGATCTCAGGCTGAGGTGTGAGTGAGTAATCATCAGAATCTCCAGTAGTATCTACAGGGAAAGGAAAAGAAGAGGAATCGGTCGGGGTGGTGGCGTAAGGATAGAAATCTTCATCGGAAGAATCACCGGAGATATCACATCCGGCGATGATCTCAGAGATTTTGGGGATATCCTCGAGGCTATATTGACGTTGACGTTGACGTTGACGTTGACGATGGTGATGACCGTTAACACGAATTTGATGGCTATAAGAATGTATTTTGAGAGGAGGAGGATTGACGCTCATACAGGAGAGAGCTTCGTCGTCATCATCGACGTCGTCGGAGTGGTGGTTGTTGTTGGTTTCCATGGCGGAGGATTGAGGAAAGAGAGAAGGAAGAAGAATGAGAGAAAAGAGAATGAAGAAAATGTAAGAGAAAGAGAGAGATGGAGCGAAGTGTTCGGGAGAAACATGGCGACAAGAGACTTTGTTTCTCTTCCTCCTCCGTCTTCTCTTCTCCGTCTTCAAATTCCCATTTTTATAAAATTAGCTTTATTTATATTTCTCGTCTATTATATATGTTTCATGTATTAATTTATAATACCAAGTTCCCTTTTTTATTCACTCATATGAATTTTAAAAAGAAATTACCTGATACATGAGAGTTATGAGTTCGCCGTCTGGTTTTAAGAGTTCATGCATGGATCATACAGCTCTCTTCTCCGGTTCAATGGCACAGAAGAAGCTGTTAATTATATTAGTTAATTACCTCATACATAATAAAATATATTTAAAGCAATAAAAAAGGAATGTTGAATAGTTGGTAATGAGGTTTCTAATACACATAACAACTTATGTGACTAAAGCAACTGAGCTTCTGTAATGATTCAATAAACATTTATTACAATTCACAAGGTGGATCGAAATGTGGAAGATTTCTTCCATCTTCCAAGCTTCTCCATTCCCTGAAATTGATTACAGTGTAACATTATCTCTGCAATTCTCCATTGAAGTCTTATTTGAATGTTCATGTTAATGTTTACCTTGCGCGGTTCTATAGCAAGTTCATTATCCACAATGGATATTACCTCAAACCCCAATGGAATCAGGACCTTCTCGTATCTGCACAATGAGAGATTACAGATTCAAGATTGGCCAGAATATTTCAGTGACTGAACAGAGATAACAGTAGATTATTACTCAGACACAGATACTTTGTAAGGAGGACCTCCAGAACGTTGTTCATCAATCTACACCAAGACACCTTTTTTCAGTTTACAGCAACTATGGACATGTGAGGAAATGGATTAGAGAACTGAGAGTTTCAGTTATGATTCTTCTTACAGGAAACATTAATGTAATAAGCTCTCCACCAGGTTTCAGAAGTTTTTCCATTGTCTGTGCCCATAGAGGTCTCACGCTAGGTTCAAAGGCACAGAAGAAACTGCGAGAAATGGTCATATTATATAAGGTAGATTCACACTTGAATGAGCAAGAAACACACATAGATGATAGTTATACATACGTATAATCGAAAATGAGATCAAATTTTTCAGCTGGCTGCCAAGTGAAGAAATCTTCAGTCAAGAACGAGAAGTATTTTGCATTAGGTAATGTGGAAAACATCTGCATTGAGATTAAACAAAACGTGTTAAAACTTTAGTAAGGACTTGAGACTTGAGAGTCCAAAATCATAGTCACACCTTTAATGATCGCTCAACAGCAGTTTTTGATACATCAAGTCCAATGACATAACGATCAGGACAAGCCATTGCCACCACATCATAACCCTGAAAAACCATAACAACAGAAGCATGTATGCAAGAGAAGAACAGATCAGACAAGGCCATAGTTGTCTTAGCAGAAAGCAAATTTCAAAGAAAAAAATGGCTTCAATTAGCTTTGTTATTAACTAAGAATATCAAGTGTGGAAGAACATACAGTACCACAACCAGGAACCAGAGCTCTGCCTTTAGGCAATGAACCAGTCTCGGTGAGATGCACAATGATCGGAGTTGGTTTTCCTAAGTCCCATGGAGTTGCTCCTGCTTCCCAACTCTTCTCCCACCCACCTTTTAACAATTCAATCAATTCAACAGAAATATAAAAAAAAATGCGTCGTAAGCTTTTGTTTACCAGAGGAATTCTCGCTAATCAGCCGTTGGAGTATATCAAGAGTCGATTGAGCTGCAGAAGCTTTACCGGATTTTTCCATCGGATCAACGGAGGAGAATGAGACTCACAAACGAATCGGCGAGCGAGGACTAAAGAGAGAGAGTAAATGTTTCTCCTTTGCAATAACACATACGTATCCTTATATTATTATTATAAATTAGTCAGTCATCGGAGCAGCTACCTCCGATGAACTCAGGCGACATACCGGAGGGACACGTGGCGAAGCGGCAGCAGTATTGACAA
>KE156388.1:30047-66626 GCA_000411055.1 Leavenworthia alabamica
GGGTCTGCGTGGCATTTGAAATAAATTGGGCCATATGGGCCTTACGTATTTGCCTCTATTTCATTTTTAGATTCAAACTGTACTGGCCTTTTTGGGCCTTATCTTTTTTTTATCGTTCTTTTTGGGCCTTATCTTGTTTTTTATCGTTCTTTTTGGGCCTTATCTCAGTGGAATGTTGCAGACTATAAAACAACAATCTCTGCAAAGAGCAAAAAAAAAAAAATTTAACACATGTGATGTTACAAATAGTTGAGAAAAATTAAATCGTAGTAATGATGGGCATGAAAAATTTAAACAAAAGAATAATATCTTGTGTGTGTTTGATCAAGATTCGTCATGTACAAGGCGAAGAAGATAGTGTGAATCAATCGAGGTAGAAGAGAGTAACGATCTTACGGAGATTTTTAGCTTCTTGACATGTCTCCATGAGAAGCTTACTGTCATGAAACGCAAAGCAGATTACTTGTTGTACTTGTGATATAATGTCCATATTACACAGCCTGCAACATTGAACCAAAGATCAGATTCGTTCTCAACCAAAGTAGATCAATGTACGATGATGAATTTTCACAAACCTGCTGGCTTCTAATAATGGCAAATGATCATTGTGTGGCTTCTCTACTACGTTTTGTACCTGTAAGAAGGAGACTGGATTTAACAAGATTCTGATTTTTAGCTGAAGAATCAGTTTTGCTTACTTTAGACAATAGTTCCTGGCTCTCAGGAGGTTGTTTTTTCAAACTTTGAGGTAAGATTACTGTAAGCAGTTCTGGTCTCTCTGCTCTTAATGCACCTCTGATAACTGCTGCATTAGTTCCAGATGCACCTGATGTGTATATATGATTTTTCTGAAAGAAGCAAAATTATCGGAGAGGTGTTTTAGAAAACCTTTAGAAGAAAAGATTGGAGCCAAGTGAATGCATAGGATGATGAAACTCAAATGTCTTACTGTTATAACCATTGCGTAGCTAAGTATCTCAATCAGTTCTTGATGCATGAATCCCATATTCCTTGTTCCAAAGAAGCCAATTGATCTAGGCCCTTGTTGTTGTATCGCCAATAGCTCCTGTTGATTTAACATACACAATTACAGCTGAGATAAGAGCATAATAATGTGCTTCAGGTCAAGGCTTGCGCAAAGTCTTACTTGTATGTAATCTACATCAATGGCGGGTTTTAGCTCTGAAACTGTAACTGAGCCAGATCCTTGGACAATAGCCTGGGCCTGAGTTGGAATCTTGAGCCCGGATTCTTCATCCGATTCAAGCCCACAGGTAATGAGTTCATCTTTATTTGTCAAAATATCTGTACTTTCTTGATCTCTCGTGTGTTCAGGAAAGCACTACACACACCATATAAAAACACAATAGTCAAAGAAATAGAGCAACATCCTTAAGTAAATATCTATTACAAATCAAAGCTAGTGTTGTAAGAAATACAGGAACCAACGTGCTTACAAGACCAAGAAACCAAAGAGCCAGATTTCTTATTTTACAATGACAGAAGTGAGACACATTGCTTCATCTACAATACTCTTTTCAAACTATGTGTATATACACATATGAGTTAAGAAATCACCTTCTACAACAAAATTTTCAACATGAGAAGACACTACTTTATGTAAATGGTAAGAATTGTAAGATACAATGTAGTCTAATGAACACAAAGGGCACAAAGACACAGCAGTGAAGTTTCAAAGGTATGATATTTATGAATAAATCAGCAATGGGGCCATTAAACTGGAACTCTCACCTAACAAATACCATTGAAGACGAAAGCAATAAAAGAGTAATTTAATTAAAATACATTTCTCATGTACAAGTCTATAAATAGCCAAATACATGAAACAAAACGATCTTTAACACAACCTGAAGAATTGATCAAATAATTTCTCTAATCAAAGCATTTAGCACATAAACTCAAGTAAGCAATGAGATAGAGAATCGGAAGATACCATAGGAATACACTGAGAATAAGATCTAAATCGAGCAGAGCAAGATGTAGAAGAAGAAGATAATGATCTGCGATTGAAATTAGGGTTTAGAGATCTAAACAGCGATGAAGGAGCATGGGAATCTGGAGAAGTAATAAGAGGCAGAAGAAGCCTAAGAGGTAGAGACGAACTCATAACTCTCTTTCACACAGTCTACTCGATTGATTTCAATTTCCACAGATATCTGAGACAAAATGAAAAATCCTTCAGTGCTTGATTTTGTCACGACTCTTTCTCGTCGGATGTGTATTTCGTCGAGCTGAAGAAGAAGAAGATAAACACAATGCCTGCTACTACTAAAACAAAACATTTATCTTTCGTTGAAGGAATATTCTAATTTTGCAATCAAGTCCAATCAATTTTAGTATTAGTGTCTAAAATTCACTTTTTGTTATTATGGGTTAAAACTTAAAAAGAGATGTAACTTTTAGTACTGTATATGAAAGAAAAAAATTTATTTTTCTTTAGACTCACACTTATTACACCAAGACACGTGTAAAGCGAACATTCAAACACTTAAATTGGTGTTTCATTACAAGTTCACTGTATTGTGACTATTGTCTTCTCCTGAGAAAAATGTTGTTTGCCAACTAAAAAGATGTGTTTTGAACAAGTATAACAAAACTTAAAGTCTCCAAAACTAGCCATTCCCCGAGGGAAGGTTAAAGCTCTCTCTCTCACACTTTGGAACCTTTACCATTCTAAAATCACCTGTTTTTGCAAAACAACAGCTCTGGATCACTCTGTCTGAACCATTACTGGTTTTCCCCGTCCCATGGAGAATCCTCTGGTCCCATCAGGCATCCGTGGTCCTGGTGGTTGCTGCTTCCCTATACCTGGTTGCTCCATGTTGTTCATTGAATTGTTTGAAGGTAGTGTTCCCACATGATGATGATTCCCGCGCCCATTCTGGTTCTGATGTGGTTGACCTCGTCCTCGTCCCTTTCCCCTACCTCGGTTACGACCTTTTCTCTGCCCAACCGCTTTCTCATTCCCTTGCTCCTCCTCTCTCTGTTATGTGGTAAAGTCAAGAATCATCCATAGAGAATAAAGCAGAGACTCAAGAATGTATTTGGTTTACTTACTATTGTCTGCTCTTGAACATGTGTATCCCATTCCCCAATACACTCCTCCAAGTGTTTCTCACTCGGCTGCTGCTCAGGTATCGTAGCATCATCTTTTTCATGTCCTCTGCTTCCTTGTCCTTGACCCTGTGTTTGTTCCTTTGTCTGTATGATAAAATAATGACACATCAACTGAGTGAAACCAGATCTTAACTACCAATATATCTGATCTCTGTACATTAAACTGAGCAAAGACTAGTAGTGTGTTGTCAAATTTCAAACCACATACCTGATGGTTTAACATCAACCGAGCCTTAAGACCACTCCTCCAGTTTCCACCTTCATTTAATTCAGCAACCTGTATAAGTAACATGTCTTCAGATTCTCACATCAGTACATGAAAGTATCAACATATAGTCTAAAAATTTGAGTAATGTGAGGCTTTACTGCTTTCTCGGCTAGCTCAACTAACTCATACTCGACAAAAGCATGGACCTATAAGAACATATAAACAGAGACATCAATTCAGCATCCTGTAAATCCAAAAACCAAAACTACATGGATCCATCTAGTTACCTTGTTACTTAACTCGCTTTTGGTTGATCTTACTGCTGGTAGAGCACTGCTCCCAGTGTTTTGTGGCTGGCAAGTACGGATGTTCTTCACACTGGACAAAACAAAACTCATAATTTAAGAAAACACCAATTTTTGTGGTTTTAAAACATCATCAGACAATGGTGTACCTTCCAACAGTTGAGAAAATCTTCATCAGATTTTGGTAACAATGATCCTCAGGTAGATTCTCAACGATAACAATACGAGACTGGAGATAAGATAACTTATTAAAAAATCAACACACAATACAAAAACAGAAATGGCTTAAACTCTTAAAAGAAGTACCTGGAGCTCTTCTAAAGCAGATTCGGTAATCGGATTTATGCGTCTCACTTTCTTTCCATCTTCACTAACAACCTATTAGATCACTCAAAAGTTAGAACATCAAATCACATTACATATATAAAAGTATTGAACAACAAAACACAAATTAACATAAAGAGCTCACAAGCTTTGTTGAGTTCTTTAACACTGAGGCAAGTTGAGAGTTACTGTTAATGACAGCTTTGATTTTATTGAAAGAAGCAACAACATGTATCGGCACTGTAATCACATGAAACCTTCAATTAAGAATTGGAGCAAACTAAAAATTAAATTTTTAATGCAAAACAAGTTAGTATGATTTTACAAACAGACATCTTACCATATCCTTCAGGATCTTTGCTGATGAATCTAATTAGATGATCTGTGGTGGCTAAGTTCAAGTCACTAAAATAGTATTCAACCTGAAAGTGTAGTCAAGAACTTCAAAACTTAATTGGATAAGATTCATGTTGCAAGTAAGGAAACAAGATCTGAATTTGATATTTCAGAGATTAGAAGCTCACCTGATTCACTATCTTCTGAACAGCATCTTCAGCTAAACCAGTTTTTGAATTGATAAAAACAGAAGCTCCAGTTTCCGTAGCTTGATCGTTCTTAGATTCTCTCTTATGATCTCTCCGATTGTTCTTCTTCTTTGTAATCAAATCCGGTTCTTGCTCACCACCACGCTCTTGATGAACCTGATGACGATTGTGATGATGATGATGAAAGCGATGATGATGATTTTGAACAGGAACCAAGTGAGGTTGGATTGGAACAGAACCTAGAACTGGAACATTGAAAGGAGGCCGGTGGTGATACATATGAAGCATACCATGAGGTGGAATAATCATTCTCGGAGGTTGTGATAGTGGAGTAGTAGTTCGACCAGGAACAAACTCAGGAGCTCCGGCGTTGAGTCGACTTGAAGAGAGAGATCTCAAGAGCGATGGATCTGAGGCTGAAGTAGTAGAGTGGGAGTGAGAGAGATCATCGGATTGAGTAAAGGAATCTACGGTTTGTTGATCAGCCATGGATAATGATCAGTGATAGATGAAGAATTCCCCAGTAAATTAGGGTTTTTTAAAGTGGTAATCTTCTGATAGCTGAAGGATAGAGAGAGTAGAGCAGAGCAGAGCAGATCCCCCGGAGAAGGGGAGAGACCAAAAGAGACAAAGACACTTCTTCTGGTTATGTTTGGAGAGTAATTCTCAAGACTCAAAGGTCGTCGCTTGTTCTCTATTTATAGATGAATTGGTCCTTTTGTTCTTATCGACAAAACTTCACTTACTGGTTTTTTAGTTTTACAAAATTACTGAAGTATTAGTCTTTTCTCAAAACACAACAGAAAAAAACATTGAGGAATCAATCCTTTCTCATCTCATTACTCAATTGAAGACAACTTTAGAACTTGTGCATGCACATGTTTATTTTCAGAAATCTGCAATGCAGAAGGAATCAATTGATAACGTTCGGATCATGGAATAACGAAGCAGCCTGAGCAAAGACGCAGCTGAGTCTCGGAGTCTTAGTGAAGAATCATCACTATTGGGACTAAACAGGACAGATTCGTCAAGCAAAACTCCTTTCATCGGTCTTCTCCTCGTCTCTAATAGAGAAGAATAAATCAATAGCCGTTAAACGCGGTCGGAAGAACAGTGTTAGTTTTGTATGACAAAATGACCAATTTATCCTTATGTCGTTACAAGTTACGATGTAAAAGTTGAGGGTTTAATCGGTAATATAGAAAATAATAAAATCAGATGTCGCCGTCAAAAAAAAAGGAGCATTTTGGTTGAGTAGATCGGAAATTTTTGATAATCAGATCAAGTAGATCGGAAACTCTGAGAACTGAGATACAAAGGAAGAGTAAAAATTTAGGGCATTTTGGTTGAGTTTCCGAAAGATGAAACGGACAGCGTCTTCAAATGTTCAAAAGAAGAAACTTCCTCAGTCTCAGCCGCAGCCGCCGGTGATGAAAGAGATGAAACTGAAAAGGGAGAGATTACCGGCGAACCCTTTGAGTACGAAAAGCTCCGGAAACAGTAGTTGTAGCAATGTGAGTAGTTGTGGGTCAACTTCTAGTGAAGCATCAAACGCTTTTCACAGGTTCTTAGATTCTCATTCTTTCTCATCGTCTTCTTCCACTTCTTCTTCTATTCATGGTGGTAATAGACCTGTGGCTAAGACCACCAAATCTGCTCCAGTAGTTAGTAAACCCTTAATTAGGAAGAAACAAAGGTTTATAGAAGAGGTTAAGGTCAAATGTAGTCTACCGAATTTGCAGAAGTCTCAGAGATGTAAGTCAAACTCTACTACATCTGTTAAGAGACCAACTGGTAAGATTATTACCATGAAACCAGAAAAAAATTTGATTTTGAAGAAACAATCTTCTGTTTCAAGAGATGTTAAGCTAAAAGATCAGGAAACTAAGATTATAGTAGATGATAGTATAGCTCAGATTACTCCCCTGTCCAAATTAGGAATGGGATCTGATTTGATTTACAGAAGCAAGGTTGAAGCTATAGATGATGGTAAACTAGGTAGCAACAGTAGTAGTTATCAAGACAGGACACCACCTGTTCAAGCATCAGTATCTCCAGAGTTACAGTATGGATCATCTATGAATTTGTCTGTGTCATCTCAATCACAAGCTTGTTATGCAGCTGGGCATCTACTCTCAGGTGTTAGTGATAAGAGGAAGTGTAAACCTAAAGGGATACTCACTGTGGGTGAAAATGGTTTCAATGTAGGTAAGGGCAAGATACTTGATGGTTTTGATGAAGGAGATTTAGGTAATGATGGAAGTGGTAATAACATCTCTATGATGCCTTTGCCTGTTGATGCATCAGTGCAATGGCTTTTATCTCCTTGTGATGAGGAAAAAGAACATGAGAAGGAAATATTTATTGAGTGTGTTGGCCATGAGACTCCTTCTCCACTATCAGATCGTACTACTTCTTCCGATTTATGCAACATTAGCAGTGGCACAAGTCTTTCACCTATGGATATATGTAAAGAATCACTGAGAAGGATCAGTTCTTCGCTTTCTCCAACTGAGCTTTCTCGGTTCAGAACATTTATTAACTTTTCATCCTGTGAGGACAGAGTTTCAGCATGTGACACTACCCCTACATGTGAGCTAGATCCTTCTGAGCATTTGAAAGGAGACAAGTCTCCTTTATCAGTTGATACACTGGGAAGCGAGAATGTAATTCAAACACCAGATTCCAACTCAATCTTTGACAGTTATCTTAGACTCTTAAGTTCTCCAGATGAATTCCAAAAGAAACTTGATGTTGGTTCAGATTTGGAATCACTGACAATGAGTCTTGTTCAGTCACTCAGTTTATCACCAAGAAGCCGGGCTCCATCACGGGAACAGAGCTGTTCAAGTTTTAACTTTGAGTCTTTGGCCACATCTTCTGATTCCATTGATCTCTCTCAGTTTCAGAGAGCTTTAGTTGACAGTAGTCCTCATGTTAAACTGTCAAGGACACATATGAGAGTAGAGGAAATAAACAGCCACAAAGAAAGTGATGCTCCTCTAGGAAAAGGAAGAGAATTGCTTCCATGCTCTGCTGCAGAGTCAATAAGCACTAATGGTGGTGGTCTGAGTTGTTCCAAGGATTCAAATTGGATTGGCATGTAATAACAATTATCTTCTTAGATGAATAGATTTAGCATTGGTTTCTTTGTAAGTAGGTCCATGTTTACCTTCTGTATTTGTCTTTACACTATAAACAACATTGTTCTTATGAGCACATCAAGATTCTTTAAACCAAATCAGTATTATGATAAAGCAATAAACTTTATGTTGCTATCTCCAGTCTAAGATCACTTAACCAAACAAAACAAAAAGAACTCAGGATCCCAAAATACATGGAAAGAGTAAAAGATAAATAAAGAAGCTTGAATCAATTCATTCTTCTGATAAGCTCATTGATGAAATTCTCACGGTTTCCGGCATCACCACCTTCTACGTAGTGGTTTCTCTTCTTCTTAAGACCACCTAATGGTGCATTCAATTGGAATGGCCAAAGGAAGTTGTTGGCTTCCTTGAAGTGAGGTCCAACAGTCATGATCTCATGTATCAGATCTTCCACACAGATGATCTCATGCTTCCCTAAAGCTTGATCCACGATAGAGTTGTCAGTAAGTGCTATCCTCTGATGATTCAGCTTTCCATATCCCCTTTTGTAGATCAGTTCCTTTACACTCTTCAAGTTTGGGTATCTGCACCAGAGAAACCATTTGGTTAAAAGAGTATATTCTTGTAGTTACCATAGAGAATGAGAGAGTCTCAGATTAGATACCCATAAGTCACATAAGGTTCAACTCGGCGCAACATGTTTACTGTTGCCTTGTTCACCTTAAGAAACACACCATTGAAGATCTACACAAGATGTATATCACAAGTTAACTTCCTGATAATATAAGAGTCTTTCTACTATCGTTTAACAGCGAAACCAACCTGTCTCAAACGAAGGAGCTGTAGAATTTTCTTGGTTTTTGGGTCAATAGCATTGATACTACAAAAGACAAACAACCATGTAAAGAAACAGCAGCAGAAACTACTTATATAACACACACATAATAAACAACATACCCACGAATACGAATGATAAAGAGCAATTTAGCCTCTGGGTCAACATAGAAACCTCCTTTTAACTTAGCCTCTCGCTTCAATCGGATCAACTCTTTATCCTAAAGAACAATATATCATTATAACAAGAATCAACATAAGCCAAAAAAAGTGAGTTTCTTTTACCTTGTCAGCATATTCCTTTGCATACTGTTCAGCTCTCTTGAAGATAAGCTTACGGGTCTCAACACTCTTCTTCTTAGCAGCAACAGCTTCCTCTTTCTTAGCCAATGCCCATTCTTCTTCCCTCTTGATCTTCTTTAGCACAGACTCTGGAACCACAACTTTGGATTCAGCCATTTCTCCTACATATCCCATTCCACAAACAAACAAAAAAATAAGCTATACGAATAAAAAAAAAACACAAAAAAAGACACCTTTGTACACATTTATGCAAATGACTAAAACTGATGTGGAAGAGAAGATCGTGAAACTCAACGCAACGATTTCATAACTAGGTTAGATTACCTAGTATAATTAAAGTGAAATGTCTATAATACAACTGTAACAGTCCAAGAAGCTTACTTGAAGAGGAGAAAGTGCAAGTCTGAGAGAGATGAAGAAGGAGAGAGCTTGCGGCGCAGGATGTTAAAAAACTATTTAACTCGAAATGGGTTTAGGGTTTAACTCGCAGCCCTAACTTTTTTAACAGGCCCATATAAGAAGAAGCCTATCTCACTTCGTGGCCCAGTAATCTCATTTTCAAATTCGCATTTATTTTCATTATATTTAGAAGTGTGAAAAAAACACAAATTAATAAATTATGATTAATATTTTAAATATATTATGTTTTTCACCAAAAAATTTATTATTTATTTATTATTTTTAATATTAAATTTTAAAGAGTAATTCTTTCTAATACCACCATTTATAGTTTTTAAGACAAAATTACATTATTTTCTTTAATTAGACATAAATATCATTTTTTATTTAAATCATATTTTTAATTTAATATTAGGGTGAGTATTTAGTGATTAGATTTACTTTTTTATTATTTGGATTGAGTATTTAGTGGTTGTGTTTAGTATTTATTGTTTGTATTTTGTGTAATTTTTCAAAAATATAATCTGATTTTTAATTCGATTGAATTATTAAATGGTAATTTGGTCTTAAATTAATTTTAGTAGTATTTGTGAAAATTAAAGTTAATTTGGTGGTATTTTTGATAATTGTCCTATTTTAAACTTTAAAATTTACTAAATAAAAGAATCAATTTTAAAAAAACAACAAAAACTCTTATTTGACATAATAATAATAAGATTAATATTACAAGCTTTGATATTATCATTGTATCAAAATGATTATTTTTATTTATTCACTCATAAACCCATTTATATTTTGGTTCATCACCAAAATGGATTACAGAATTTTTTATTTTATTCCTTATATGCATTGCGGCAAGCTCATCTCGAGCTTTCATCAACGACTCCATTCTTAAAGCTTCCGAACTCGTTTCTCCTTCTCCTCCTCTTCTCTTTACCTGATGATCTTCATTAACCACACAATAATGAACATGTGCTCCAAAATCACATTCTTTGCAGTAATAAACCCAAAGACTCTCCATCATATCTTCTTCACAAACATCACATATAAACATTGCACCGTCCTCACGACCTTTGCATGGTGTGTTGTAGATAAGAGTGAGTGTGTGTTCGTGAGTTTCCAGCTTCAGAGTCTCAGGGATAAAGGTACATCCCACATGAACATCATATTGACATTGAGAACAGTTGTAAGTGAATCCAGATCCGTATTCACCACAAGCATCGCATGTGTAAGGGTGACCATAAGGTGAGGAATGAACTAGGGTTAAAGAGTGGTCAGGGTGAGACTTGTGATTGATTTCACGAGGTAGGTCAAAACATGACTTGTGTAAGAAGTAATCACAATCTGATTTAGTACATTTGAAAGCTTGTCCGGTTAGATCAAGCTCGCATCCAGAGCAGATGATCTCATCTTCACGTAAGGCTTTAAAGACACGAAGTGGATGGTTATGACTCGGATGCCTCACCGATGGTCGATTAACTGGTTTGTCTGAAGCCATTATGTCTCACTGTCTAAATGAGAATGTGTTTAAGAACTATATAATAATAAACTATGAAGAGGACTTGTGATTTCTATGATAAATAACTCTTGAGTTTGGTTTTATATATAGAAGAACATGGTCGACATTAAAGTTGTATAAATTGGACACGGAACTTATATGATTTCAATTGGGTCCATCGTTAGGTAAGTAGTGACAAAACACTTGTCTTAATCAATAATTGAGATTCATATATAATCCATGTTACCGACTTGTTTATACAACTTGGCTGTTGACTTTCCAAGTCAACTAAAAGTATATGGTCCACATTTACTTCGTAGAAAAAATGACTACCACAAAACTTGATTCGTTCTCGTACATGTTTATTCACAAGGCTACTTTTATTTATTTAGTTTTTGGTTTAGACATATATAATTGAACCTTAACTTAATTTTGATAAGCTAGAGAATTTGTTTTTTGCTTCTCCTTATATTCGTGTTCATTTCAATGTTGATCTTTGTATGCTTCACAATTCACATGTATTCCATAGTCGCATTTTTATTATTCAACGTAGGTTTGAAGTTGACATACAATCTAATCGTTGACTTTTTATATCATGAGGAAAAAGTCGTCGACTAGAAAGTGTTGGATCAATATCTCACGTTAGAAAATACATAGCACAAAACAAAGTCTTCCACGCATGCATCTATAATTGTTATTTCACTATTTCGTATTACAATTAAACAAGTAATTTTATTAAAAATGAGAGGAATATTACATTAAAAAAAAAAAAAAAAAAAANAAGAAATAACAATCACACAAGCTGTCATTATATCAAATTGATATAATTTATAAATTCGATCACCAATAATATTTCCTTGGTCTATCATCCCATAAATCGAGTATAGCATTATTAGTATTGTTCCTAATACGTGCCTCGAGCTGTAACGCTGCCATCTCATCTTGAGCTTTCATCAACGACTTCATCCTTGAAGCTGCTGAGCTCGCTTCTCCTTCTTCTTCTCCTCTTCTTGGTTTCTTTGGCTCATGATCTTCATAAACCGCACAAGAATGAACATGCGTCCCATAATCACATTCTTTACAGTAATACACCCAGAGATTCTCCATCATATCTTCTTCACAAACATCACATATAAACACCGCACCGTCCTCACGACCTTTGCATGGTGTGTTGTAGAGAAGAGTGAGTGTATGTTCATGAGCTTCACGTTCCACAGTCTCAGGGATAAACGTACATCCCACATGAACATCATATTGACACATGGAGCAGTTGTAAGTGAACCCGGATCCGTATTCACCACATGCATCACACGTGTAAGACTGACCATAAGGTGGTGAATGAAGCAAGGTTAAAGGGTGGTCAGGATGAGACTTGTGATTGGTTTCACGAGGTAGATCGAAACATGACTTGTGCAAGAAGTAATCGCAGTCTGATTTAGTACACTTGAAAGCTTGTCCAGTTAGTTCAAGCTCACATCCAGAACATATGATCTCATCTTCACTTCGGGCTTTAAAGACACGAAGTGGATGGTTGTGACCTGGATGCTTCACAGATGGGCGATTAACTGGTTGTCTTGAAGCCATTGTGTCTGAATTTGGCTGTTTATGTGTAATAAGCATTTAGAAACTTCTATATATAGCAACATATGTAAAGAACTATTGATTTCCATTTTCTACTAAATAATTCTCAGTTTGGTTTATTATTCATCAAGTTGTAGTTTAATATATATAATATAGTTGACATTAGAGTTGCAAAACTTTAGAGATATGATTTAAAATCTTTGTTAATAATATATTGAGCTTCCTATATTATAATTCAAGTTGGTAATAAATTATATAACCATTGACTTTCAAAGTCGTCGGCCAAATAATCCTCATCTCAAAGTATAGGACCCATCTTACTGGGCTTTTTTTGTTTGTTTTATTTTCGGCCCAATTGTTTAGGGCTCTCAGTTTAGACCACCTTTTATTTATTTAAATATCACCTTTTAACAATTTTATTTTATTACAGTATAAATCCAATATTTTAACTAATGTAACAGCAAACCTTAAAAATATTTTAAAGACAATAAATCATGTCCTAAGCGATTTTAGATTTTAGTTTAAATGTGTGTAGACCTACTTGTAAGCTCTCTATTTATTTATCGGTGTCTTTCTCTCTGGCCATCGATCATCATGGCCACCACCGTCTTCAAAATCATCGTCATCCATTGCTTGTTCTGATCTCTCTATCTCTCTTCAAAAGGTCACTTCTTTCTCTTCAAACCTCATATTTTGTCTCTGTTTTCTTCGATCTCTGTTTTCGTGAAATCATATTGTTGAATTATAGAGAAATTAGTTCAAAAAAGTTGATTGTGATTGTGTTGGGTTTATATACAGATGCATGCGTTGCTTAATTGCAGAATTTGTTCAAGTTCCAATTCGATGACTTTACTATGTGTTATGAATTGAAAAAAGCTGAGCTTTGAATCTGTTGGGATCTTCTTATCTATGGATCGGAGACACAGAGATTGAATTTAACCCACGACCGTTACTGGGTTTTGTTGATCTCTGCAAAAAGGCAAAAAAAAAATTGTTTTTTGTGAATTTTGGTGTTTTTTGAAGCTCTCTCTCATGTCGAATAGTGTTCAAGGTGAGACAATGGATCTTGATTTGAATCAAGAGCCATCTTCTGATTCTGAGTCTCCAACTGGTTTGATTACGGAGTTTTATCCATGGTTAAATGAGTTTGAATCTTCTCATGAGCCAATTGAAGAACGCATAAGACAGCTCCAAGCAATAGTTTCAAGAATCAGGGTCCGAGAAACAACAACAACAACAACAAGTTTGGTTCTGCCTGATGAACATATAGATTCAACTGTAGGAGTTATACATGAGCGTTCTAGAGAAAGACTAATCGAAAAAGGTGAAAACAAGACTACTTATTTGATATCAAAAGCATTAAACATGGAGAAAACAAGTACTATTCCTGGTGGATACTTTGATTGCAACATATGTTTAGAGAAAGCTAAAAATCCTATTTTGACTTGTTGTGGTCATTTGTTTTGTTGGGGTTGTTTCTATCAGTTGCCTTTGATTTACCTTAACATAAAAGAATGTCCGGTTTGCGATGGAGAAGTGACTGATACTGAAGTGATTCCAATATATGGTAATGGAGATGATAATGTTGGTGATACTAAACCCAAGTTTAAAGACTCTGTTATTCATCTACCTCCAAGACCTAATGCTAAAAGAGTTGAAAGTGTTCGTTCAAAGATCGTAAACCGATCGATTCCTTTCATCCATGGACATGAAACACTTGAACATATTAGAAGAACTATTGATTCAATAGGACTACAAGGAGATGAGTTTGATTGGACAAACAATGGAGGAAACAATGGTGTCCAACAACAACAACAACCTCGTCATTCGCCTTTTGGACCTTTGAGGTTATTACCTCCTCACTTTGATGTTGATAGTTTTGTTGACACAACTAGTTTAAGAAGTAACCATAGAAGACCTTCACCAGCTATACGAGCCAGTTATCCGAGAAACCGAAATTATAATTCTTCTCAGACTATTTCATTCAGGTTTGGTGCTGCAGCTTCACCATCACCTATAGCTTTTTCAATCCCAAGCTCTTCTATTACGACTAGAAGCCAAACTGTATATCCTACTGAAGTGGTTACATCTGCTTCATCGTCTAGGAGAAGAACAGAAGATGTTAACAGTGGACCTCAAACCAGGTCTAGAAGGAGGCTAAGGTAATTGTAAAAACCATCTCCTGGATCTTGAAACATGGTTATTACAAAAAACATCATTTGACTTTTGTCTTGTCTTAATATGGCTGTGAATGTATATGAACATTCTATGTGTACATGTAATCTCTGTTGGCCTCTTTATGTTTGAATTATCATAGTTTTATTTTATTTATTTTGGTGAAAATAATTTTAACTTTAGCTCATGCTTCTTGATCAACTGGATTCATTAACTAAAAGGCCCAAAGGCTTTGGCCCAACAACCGACAAAAGCTATAATGCAAAATTATTACACGTTTGGTTCTGTCTTAAAGTTATAATTATATAATTACGAAACTCGTAAAATAAACGTAAATAATTTTTGGTGATATCGTTTTTGTGAATGCTAAGTGCTAAGGATCAAATATCTAAAGAATTATATACTTAGGAATAAACTAAAAAGTTCTGTCATTGTTTATTATTATTTTTTTCGTCTTTGTTAAAACATAGTTTATTAACGTTAATAATTGTTTTTTTGTGGGAATATTTCAACAAGCAAGGTGCAAATATTAAATGAAATAAATTTATAATTTTAAAAATAAGAAATATATTTTTTTAAACAAGTTACACCGATCTTATTGATTTTTTCTTATAAGCAAACAACAAAGGGTCAGTTGAAATATTCAATCAATTCAGTTTAATAATCACTAATTTATATTCAATACCATTTCAATATATATATTTCTCATCATCATCATCAGATTATTTCTTCTTCTCCAAGATCTTATCTTCCCAATCAAAACTAATTCATTTTTGGTCTCAGACAAAGCCAAACCCGACCAGAGATGTCACAGTGAGTACTTTATATTGTATCAACCATTTCAAGAATTATATCTTAGAGAACAATAACATTTTTGATTGATTTATTAGATAATTTTATTAACGTTTTGAAATTGAATCTTTTGTCTTCAAAGAACAAATCCTACTTCGATGTCAAAAGGTAGAGCTAGCTTTCCAAAAGGCTTTCTCTTTGGAACTGCTTCTTCTTCTTACCAGGTAAATAAAACTACAAAAAAAAGACAAGAACTAAGGAGACCAAACAAGATCAAATGATATTTACTTAAGTTATGTTTTGTTTCTTAAATTAGTATGAAGGAGCAGTTAACGTAGGTGAGAGAGGATTAAGCATGTGGGATAATTTCTCAAACATATTTCCTCATAAAATCAGTGATTTTAGTGATGGAAACGTTGCTGTTGATTTCTTCCATCGTTACAAGGTACTTTTTCTTCTCTTCTTGTTAGGTTTCTTGCTTTACAAGGTATGTGATTTATGATTACTTGTGCAGGAAGATATTCAAAGAATGAAAGATATAAACATGGATTCTTTTAGGTTTTCAATTGCTTGGCCACGAGTTCTACCTCGTAAGTAACATCATTGTTCTTGAAACCTTACTTTATCCTTGTTCTATTGCGGTTTTCATATCGATAACATTCTAATAAACAGATGGGAAAAGGGAAAGAGGAGTTAGTGAAGAAGGAATTAAGTTTTACAATGATCTTATAGATGAACTCTTAGCTAAAGAGATCACTCCTCTTGCTACTATATTTCATTGGGACATACCTCAAGATCTTGAAGATGAATATGGTGGTTTTCTAAGTGAGCAGATCATGTAAGAAAACTAATCTTATTTGAACCTTGAATACCATTTCTTGATGTATCACATTCAGAAGATTTGTTTGTATTATACAGAGATGACTTCAGAGACTATGCAAGCCTTTGTTTTGAGAGATTTGGTGATAGAGTGAGTCTATGGTGTACATTCAATGAGCCATGGGTCTATAGTATCGCTGGCTATGACACAGGAAAGAAAGCTCCAGGACGATGCTCTAAGTATGTAAACAATGCTTCTGTTGCTGGCATGTCAGGGTACGAGGCTTATATCGTAAGCCATAACATGCTTCTAGCTCATGCAGAAGCAGTTGAAGTGTTTAGGAAATGTGACAATGTAAGTATAGAGTTAAAACTTTCCATTAATGGAAACATATAGTGATATGGTTTTAATACTATGACAGATTAAAAATGGACAAATAGGGCTGGCACATAATCCACTTTGGTATGAGCCTTATGATACAAGTAATCCAGATGATATAGAAGCATGTGATCGAGCTATGGACTTCATGATGGGTTGGTAAGTGATTCAAAAGCTTCAATGTTCTTAGTAATATACATCTCTTAATCTTGATCTTGTGGTTATGTTTCTGAAGGCATCATCATCCAACAGTATGTGGAGACTATCCAGAAACAATGAAGAAATTAGTAGGAGATAGATTACCAAGTTTTACACAAGAACAGTCCAAGAAACTAGCAGGGTCTTGTGATTACGTTGGTATAAACTACTATAGCTCACTTTTTGCAAAGAGTATCAAAGACGTGGATCCTAATGAACCTACTTGGAGAACTGATCAACATGTAGAATGGATGAGTATGTGTTTTGATAAGTTATCAATAATGATGATGATGATGATGATGATGATCATGTGAGTAACATATTGTATCATACTTTGCAGAAACAAACATAGATGGGAAACAAATAGCGAAACAAGGAGGATCAGAGTGGAGTTTCACTTATCCACAAGGACTTAGAAACATTTTGAAGTATATTAAAGACAATTATGATAATCCTCGTATTCTTATTACCGAGAACGGTATAAACCCTAGTTAGGTTTCTTTACGTAAGTACATTGTTTTGTCTTTGTCTCTCATGCAACATTTTCAGGATATGGTGAAGTAACGGATCAGAATCTGAATAAGCTTTTATACAATCCTTCACTCGACACAGAGAGATTAGAATACATAAAAGGACATATCGAAGCTATTCATCAATCCATTTAGTAAGAACAAAGACATATCATTTGAACTAAACTCACTTACTCTACTTAACTCTGTTTGTTTTGTTTCTATCAATTTAACAGTGAAGATGGAGTTAGAGTTGAAGGCTATTACGTATGGTCATTGCTAGATAACTTCGAGTGGAACAGTGGTTATGGTGTAAGATATGGTTTGTATTACATTGATTTCAAAGATGAGCTTAGACGATTCCCGAAAAGTTCGGCGTTATGGTTGAGAGATTTCTTGAAGATGGATCAAGAAGAAGAAGAGTCATCTACTTCAACGTCTAAGAAAGAAGAGAAGAAAGAGAGCTATGGAGAAAAGATATTGCATGCTGTTCAAGACAGTGGTGCCTTACCTGCGGTTTTAGGAGGCTTGTTCGTTGTGGCTGCAACTGTTGGAACTTCTTTGTTCATCAAGGGATCTAATAATTGAAATAAGAGTGTATGAAAAACTTTGTAGTTTGCTGAAGAAGACGAAGTTATGATTTGTAAAACATTTTTTTGTATGTTTGTTGTGTTATTGATAACTTGTTTGGTATAATAAAAGTTAAGTGTGTTTTTTTTTGGTAAAAAGAGAGTTAAATCTTGTGGTATCCAATCAAATCATTACATAACCCAGTTGAGATGAAGTGATAACTAATTATTACACAACCCATTTGTGATGTTGGTTTTGACAATGATCAAAAAATCAAAGTCAACGACAATATGAATCATGAGAACTATGAAATGTTCATCTTCCCACTACAAAAAAAAAAAAAAAAAAANATCATTGCAAAACAATGTTTTAAAACCAAAAGCTAACGTGTCAAAGTCTTTATTATTACCTGAAACTGTATTTTTTTTATTATTCTTCATTAAAACAAATCTGAGAATTTACATTTTACTCCGGCGATTATATAAAAGAGAAAGGATCGATCTTCTTCTTCGTCTTCTTTCTAATTCTCAGAAATCGAAGTGTTGCGATGAGGTGTAAGAAACATACAGTTGATTTCAGTAGTAGTATCGGCGTTTGTGCTTCTTGTCTCCGTGACCGTCTTTTTTCACTAGCCGCTTCAACCGCCGTGTCTGAAAACGATCATCATCGTCACTCTCAGATTTCTCCTCCTCCTCCTCTGTTTTTTCCTCGTTCTGTTTCTCCTTACGTCGCCGGAGCTAAAGGTGATTTGTTAGCTTCTAATAGTCGTTTCTTCTCTACGCCACAAGTTGTGGTCCCCACCACTGACGGCGGAAGATCATCGTTATCTGAAAATGTCTTCGATTTAAACCGATCGTTTAAGAAGAAAAAGACTGGTTTATTTAGATTCTCTAGTTTCTTCAGAACGAGATCTGACGATTACGATTCGCGTTCTAAAATCACGTCTCGCGATTACAGCGACACGTCTTCCACGTTTTCTTCTTCGTCGTCACGGTCATGGTTATCGAAGGTTCTCTCATTTCGATCGAAAAAGCAATCAGTCACCACTACGACGTGCTACATCGAGGATTTGATCGCTTCCGAATCCGATCGTCATCAAAATCGACCTAGACAGAGATATTGCAGAGGAATGTCGCCGGCGGGAGATACATCGGCGACTGAGTACGACCGAGAGTTAGTTGAGGAATCACCTGGGAGACAGAGAAGAACTCCGGCAATGGGAACTCCGGGAAGGAGAAAGACGACGATGATTGAGATAGGGAAGAGCGTATCAGAGATGGCTTTTTGCTTGAGTCCACTAGTGAGAGCTAAACCTAATTGTTCTTCTAACTGGAAAGGGAAATTTCCACCGGATTTTAGTTATTCCGGTGAGTTGAAATCTCCGGTGAAGCCTCATATTTCAACGGCGGCGTCTTTTTGTGCAAACCGGTCTAAGAAGCTTGTTGATTTAGGAAGAATTGATCACCGCCGTTGATTTTTGTTATCGTATTCTGACCGTTCTTTGTAAAATTACTTAAAATACCCCTCACACGATTCATATGAAGTACTAATATATATATATATGGTGGCTTTACTATATACTATATCAACAGATAAAGAGTGAATTTACCTTTTGGTTATATTATATTATAATGTTTTTATTAGTATATATTAAGATTTAAATTAGTAAACTATGACCAGAATTGTAAAATATAGCGATTATTTTGAAGTTTTCAAATATAAAATAAATGTGACACATACCCTTATGTTTCCCTTATTCTACAAAAACAAAATCGTATAATTTTATTTACTTCTGAGTTCTGACAAAATTGTATAATTTTCTTCTCTTCTGATAGACATTGAAAGGTTATAAAGAGTAAATACTATGGAGTTAAACAAAAATATACGAAGTGGGGTCTATTGGATTTAAATTTCATGGGTCCATAGCCATGAATGAGTTATGTTATCATTATTCTATGGGTTTATTTGTAATTTGATGTTTCGTTATATTACAGCATTAACGGTCATAAAAGGGAAGTTGGCATTTAATGAATAGTATTCTCTCGTGGCTCTCTCTTCTACCTACATAAATAGTCAACTTTATGTAGTCAACTAGTTTTGAAGTGTGAGCAGACAAAAAATCTTCAACAAATTTAAATTGATATATCACATAGTTGGATTATAACATAAGAAGTCTGTTATATTAATTAATAATAACGGAAATATTTTTGTTATTCTGGCAAACATCATATTATAATTATTATTTATTAAGATATAAAGTTTTTACAAATCAGTAGAATAATTTTTGTCGACTAGGAATTATTATAAGCATTATTTGGGTCTTTGGGATAATACAGAATTGGACCCAACAATGTTTCCACCAGCTTATATATTCGAGACCAAATAGTTTTTTAGTTATGGAAATGGAAAAAATACATGGGAACAGTAAGACACTGAATTCAATTAGGTCATTAAAGTGGTCTGACCAAAAGACATGTGTTCGAACTTAATTCTCTGTTTTTTTCTCCATTCAAACTGCATTCACATGGAAGGAATAAACGAAAAGACTCTGTCTAATATAATTTTCAAAGACCACAAGAGTTTAGAGTTAGGGACAAACCATAACTAAAACAAAGTCTCTCTTAAAACAATCTGATGGACAAAAAAAGACGATTAAAGATCAGATAATAATAGTAAGGCTCGATGGTCAAATGGATTTGTTGTTATAATTACCAATTTTAACAAGAGCATCCACCGGATTGTTGCTGAGACAGAGATGAATTTGCATTGGAAGACTTGAGATTGACATCAACCATATCATCTTGCTTTGTCGAAGATAATGTTTCCATTCCAGGCAATGCTGCAGCTATCTTACGGAAGAGTGCCTAGCAATACAAAGATGTTATGGTTTTGCCGTCATTGTTTAGAGAGATCCATACGAATAAGGAGGATGTATCAGAGGGATATGTGAAGCAAAGATCTTTGTACCTTTATGTTGAAGCCTGCTTTAGCACTGGTTTCGATAAACATTACATTAAGCTCACGAGCTTTCACTTCTGCTTCCTCTATTGACACTTGCCTGAGAAACATACAATTTATTACAAAAGGGCTATTAAGTGTCAAGCGTGTTGACTATAAAGAAACCATTTGATTATATGAAGTTGAGCACCAAACCAAGTTACTTATTCATCTTGGAAACATACTTACAAAATCAGATTTTAACAAGAAACATGTAAATGAAGAGATGGTAGATTATTAGTACCTTTTGTCTACAAGGTCGGTTTTATTTCCAACAAGCACGACTATGACATCACTACCACGCTCTGTCCTAACCTCATCAATCCACTTAGTAGTGTTTAAGAAGGATTGCCTACCTATAGGGTAATGGAAAACAAAATAAAGATCGAGTTTTTAGTGTACACAATTTAGATGCATCGAGATAAGGAACAAATCAAAACACATTAACACATAAGATTACTGAATATCACAGCTGCAAGTGTGGGAAAGTAGAGAAAGAGGAAATGTAGACATACTTGCAACATCATACACAATAACAGCAACAGACGAATCCCTGATATAGCTCGGAATAAGACTCCTGAATCTCTCTTGCCCAGCTGTATCCCTATCTTTCAATATTCAATGTTAATCAACAAATCATGATTTGCAAATGTTGGTCTTCAGATTTTTCTAAAACTGAAAGAGGTTGTAGATCTTACCAAAGCTGAAGTCTGACCGTTCGATCTTCAAGGTACATTGTCTTTGATAAAAAATCAATACCAATTGTAGCCTGATGATTAAGGAAAAAATAAAACTACTTAGAAAATGTAGAACATTTATATAACTATGATAAGAAAGCATATAGTTCAGATTACTATAAGGAGCTTAAACCTAACTATCAATTATACAAATCAAGCTCAGATGCTTTCATTGATCAATTGAGAACTAACTTCGATTCAATAAACAGTGATGATAACAAGATCAAGGAAGCATCCTCAACTATGCTACAGAATTCTAGAGTAATATACATTAAACACCATGATCAATATTGATCATGATTCATGCCAAAATCACAAACAATGATGATTCAGCTGATTGTTAAGTCATATATACATTAAACACCATCTACAAATCAGATCACAGTTATAATTACGTCAGTCAGAATCGAACGCGAAATTAGAACTTCGAACTAAAAACACTATTCACATTCGTGAAATGGATCTAAAAATCAATCAAACCATAGATTTTCCCGACTATAATCCTTTAAAAACAAGCAAACGTCGTGGATCGTTAAGATAATAGCTAGATTTGAAATTGAAAGTACCTGGTAAGTATTGTCGAATTTATCGTACATGAATCGAGTGATGATACTGGTTTTGCCGACGGATTGATCTCCTAAAAACACCAGCTTATACTTGGCGAGTGCAGAAACTGGAGCCATGATTTCTCAAGGATCTAAAGCCTGATTGATCTAAGATACGTTGAGAAGCAAGTTTCTGATATATACCGGAGAGATCCCGTCGCTCTTGAATTGCAAATACTGTATCAGCATTCAGCAGTATGATGGTGTTGGTAAGCTCATGTTTATTCCGATCACAAATGGGTAAGTAATGTGAAATTATAAACTAACGGGGATGATTTACAATATATAGGAAGTTAGATACAGACTTCAAAAAATTTAAATTATTATGGGCTCCAAGTAAGGCCCATACGTAGACTTAGGCTGGGCTTATAGTAGCGGCACGTGACAAGCACATGTCTTTTCGTATGACCTAAACCTTTCGCCTTTGGTCTCATCAAATCCCGAATCATCGAAGAGACAAAAATGGCACTGAGAAATGCAATTCTTCGTCAGCTGAGAGTTCCGGTGCAAACCCTAGGATCGAATCAGTCTCGAATTGGTTTCCTTGGTTCGATTCGTTCATTTTCTTCGCACGATGATCATCTCAGCAGACAAGATGTCGTCGATAGAGTTCTAGATGTTGTTAAGAGCTTCCCCAAAGTCGATCCCGCTAAGGTCAGATCGATCTCTATTAAATTCCACCTGATTCAGATTCAGTCTATAACTGCAATTTATCGAATCAAATCTAAACAATGTTTCATTATTGTTGTTTGTAAATCGCAATGTTGTCTAGTAACTAGTAAGTTGCTTATTGTTTTTGATTGTTACCTATGAATCTGACTGATGATATGATCAATGTTATGGAATCTGTGTTTGTTTCAAGTCATACAAAATTTTCAACATTGTGATGACTTTGTGTATTAACAGGTGACTCCTGAAGTTCATTTCCAGAAAGATCTGGGATTAGATAGTTTGGACACTGTTGAGATAGTAATGGCTATTGAAGAAGAATTCAAGCTGGAAATACCAGACAAAGAAGCTGACAAGATCGATTCTTGCTCTCTTGCTATTGAATACGTTTACAATCATCCAATGTCTAGCTAAAACCTTGTGCTCTCTTTCATGGTTTCTCTTGTTTTTATTTGTATGAGCTTCGTCCATGTTTTCTCTTGATGAATGAGATTTGGAAATAAATTAACATCTGTTTGGTGAAGAACATTGTTGTTGTTGACTCTTTTAACAGTTTCTGTTTCTTATAAATCCTTCTTGCTTTAATCTTATGATTCTTATCTACTTGGACACTTTTTGAGTTATTACAATCTTTCTTCTATGTCTCAGCACGGTTTCGGTACGGTTTGGTTTAATCCTGGTATGACATAATTAAGAATTAGATATTCCGATTTATTTTGTAATTACGAACAAGGCCTATGATAAAGCCCATAACTCTGAAAGAAGCCCATGTTAAAGCTTAAACCCCTCTTTGCCTACTCAGCTCAGCATCATCTTCGTACAGAAGAGAATCTGGGATAAGGAAGAAGAAGAAGGAAATGGCGAATCTCAACTCAGCTGTTGATTCAGTGTTTTGGGACCACAACGTTTCTTCACCTCAAACCCTTGAAGGCACGNTCTCGGAATCATTCCTTCTTTTGCTCCTTCTTCTGATAAGAGACTTGGTTCTTTCTCTCTCAATTCTCTCTTGCTCAGTCCTTCCTCTAACAACTGGTAAATTATCTTAATCTCTCTTTGAAATTTTTTGATTTTGATGTTTGAGTGAGTATTGATAAAGGTTGAGACTTTGAAAAACATGTGAAATAGAAAAGAAACATCATTAATTTGGATTTTTTGTCTTTTTCTTGGTGTTGTTTGGATTTGATGAGTTTGGTTTTGTTTCACTCAGGTGGCTAGGATTAGTTGGGCAGTTCAAACCAAAGAAGCTCTTTACTGATATCAAAGCAGATATAACCAATGCAGAAGAGTGGGATCTCCAAGTTCTCAAGGATTCAGCAAAACATATTATAGACAAATCTCTTTACTCTATTGGTTTATGGACTCAGATTGCATTAGGCTCTTCTTCTTCTCTCTTGCTTAGCACTGAACGTCTTGGTGATAAGAAAGGACTTCGAAACAAGTTGATGTTTGTTCATCCGGTAAGCATTTATAGTACCAACGATGGATTGTTTTGTATGCGTTTAAGAGTTAATTCTTATTTGCCTTCGTTTGTGCTAATGAGTAGCTTGAGAAACATGATCTCACTGTGGAAGCAGCTTGGCCAGATCTGTTCTTGGACCATAAAGGACGTTTCTGGGATGTTCCTGAATCATTAAACTTTGACATCTCATCTCTTGCTCCAGAATCAGGGCTTCGTTACCGGTTTGGTATACACAAAAGCAAGGGTAATCCTCTACCTGTGAATGCTTCTACTGAGAGTGGTGATGAATTTGGTGATGCTCCTACTTCTTTGATGCCTGGTTTATGCGCCAAGGCTGCAGTTTCATACAAGGTTAACAAAGACTTATGGAGGCTACAAGAGAAAGAAGACAACACAGAAGAAGAAGATTCACCTGTATTTTTACCTTACGATATACGTCTAAAAGAACCTCATGCAGCAATTTCAGGACTAATAGGTACTTGCTTAAAAAAAAACCATTCACTTTCTTGAATCAAATCCTTAATTCTTATCAATGTTTCATTCTCTAGGTAGTAGTTTGGCAGCTTGGATTACAGGCCGAGGCATGTTAGTTAATGGGAAGAAACGAAGTCCAATAAGCGCAGATGTATTTGGTTCTGCTTGTTATACATTCCAAAAAGGCCAGTTTAGTAAGTTATATGGCGATTTAACACGAGTAGATGCTCGTGTAGACTTACCTTCAGCTTCTGCCTTTGCTAAAAGAATCTTCCATGCAATTAAAAGATCTTCAAGTAACACAGATGATACATTGTGGTCTCCTAGAGTTAACTTGATATTTCAACAACAGGTATTAGACTTTGTCCAAAGATCAAAGGTCTTTTAATGCACATCAATCACTGTTTTGTTTTCTTGTCGGATAATTTTGTAGGTTGCAGGTCCCATTGTGTTCAAAGTAGATTCACAGTTTCAGATAAGTGGAGATAAAGTTGGAGTAAGAATGGAAGATTTGATATATAGTTTGAATTACTCATTGAGGCTTCTTGAGTCTGGTAAAATCGTAGCTTGGTATTCACCAAAGAGAAAAGAAGGCATGATCGAGCTTCGAGTTTTTGAGTTCTGATTCAATCTCTTTACTCTTTTCTTAGTATGTTACTCTTTTTAACATTGGTTTCAACTCTTTGAAAGTTCTTTATTATTCAATACTCTGTGAAAATGATCTCAATTGATACATTAAATGTAAGATACCTTCTATTAACCGCCACCGCACGAGCGAGGATCACCGCACGTGTCAAGAGCAGGTTGGTAAAAAGGTTGGGCTAACGGGGTACAAGGGCAGCTGTCATGGGCCCGAGAGACAAGGAAGTTTGATAATGGGCCTTAGAAAGGTTATTGTGGGTCCCATAATTTTAAATTGTTTTTGTCTAGTCAGATCCTCGTTTGATATTACCATTTCTCCACTCAACGCCTTGTTGTGTGGTCCCATCTAATTATGTAACTATATTTATTATTTTGCACTCATTTGTGTATAAGCTAAAGTTTTTATATAATGTGAGTCATTGCTTACTCAGAAACATTGAATTGTTGACGCGATCTTATTTAATTAATAAATAAACTAATATTGTGTATATCTTACCAGTTTTAAAAAGTCAATGTCTGCTATTTAATGTTATTAGAATATTCAAAAGGATTAATTATGTTATGAATCGAAAGCATAAGAATATTCAAGTCAGTGACGACGGTTCCACCTATGTGACACGTATGTATAGTTTACACAGTTTAAAAATAATAATAAAACGAAAATTATACTCTATACTATATTACTATTGGAATATACACTAACGTCATATAAAAGTTAAATATTATATATATTTATATGTTAAAATTAATTATTAATTAATATAAAATTAACCAAAAACAATTTTGTGCGAGATTTAATTAGTTGATTTATCGTATTTTAATAATAAAATACTAAATTTTAACGTACTTGATCTTTCGAGGTGGAGATTCGGTACCAATGAACGGTGAGGATGCATCTTAGAGTACAGTAATTAGAGTGGTCCGCGATACAGGTGATCTGCTCAAGCCAGCTATATATATGCCAACAAGTAATGCTTTTCTCCTCCTCCTTCCTCTCGAATCTACTTTTGCAGGCGATTTCGTTAGCTTATTGTAAACTTGAAAGCTGTCGTCTTTAAGATTAGTAATTAGCAAATGGCTTCGTACTACTCTAGCTTTTTTAGTTATGAAGAGTCACACTTTTTGGAATCTTGCTCTCTTTGCCGGAAACATATCGGTCTTAACTCCGATATCTTCATGTACAGGTACTGATCTATTCAAACAAAACTTGAAATTTTTCTTATAACAAGTCAGATTCTGGATCTGTGTTTTTTCTGATTTTGAGTTGTTCATTAATGTTCTAATTTTTGATAATTTACAGAGGAGACAAAGCGTTTTGTAGCAAAGAGTGTAGAGAAGAACAAATTGAATATGATGAAGCTAAAGAGAAAAGCTGGAAAATTTCATCAAATTCTCTCCGGAAAAATTCTTCCGAAACTAAAGATTCTACCGCCGGTCAAACCGTACGGACAGGAACACTTGTGGTGGCATAGCTGAAACTGTTATTACATTAAAAAAAACAAGCTTATTATATGTATATACACCTTTTTTGTCTAGAAGCTATCCTTCAAAACCACTTATATCTTCAAAAACTATAATTACCTGCAAAGTTCTGCTCTGTGTCTGAGATTGACTGATTTTCAAAGTCTAATCTCGGAGTATGAGAAATTGTAGATCTGGTTTATGTAAATGAATCTTGAGTTTGGAAGATTGACAGAGAGATATAACTGTGTGATGGTTTTGTTCTCTGGTATTTAAAATTGTGTTCGATGGCTTAATTGATTTATTCCAGGTAAAGAATTCTCCTAGTTCTATGAAGTAAATTCTACTTGGATCTTCCAAGATTACAGAGTGAAAAAAAACTTAAAAAAGTGTAGAACTTTTTTCACTAGCTGCAGTTATGTTTACTATGTTCCAATTCAAACCCTCGACCATTAATTCTTGTTGTGTACCTTAAAGCCAAAGATCTTAGGAACATAGTTTAGAGTCGGCTTCTGCGGTTTCATGTTCCCATAGGTCATGAGAAACAAATGAGGAAAAGTAGTTCCAAAGTAAGCTCCATCAATGTCTGAAACAACCATTAAGGACAACACAAACAGACAACACTCTTCATCTTCCACAGAGTAATGCTACAATAAGATAAAGCCTTTCCAAACAAAGGATACTGCCTTGGTATTTAGATGGCTGGTAGTATATATCCTCGCATTTCGGGCAATATATCTTCACCGTGCTAGACCTCGGGTTATCAGATTGACCAACAGGAAGACAAGACTGGCCGGAACAGAAAACTCTCGGACATCTTCCGAAATCCGAGTTCTTAAACTTCTCCAACTACAAATCAGATTAAACAAAAATGGTTTTGTTTCAATCAGAAACAAAAGAACACTTGTTTACTTACCATAGCAGCCATGCCTTTATTAGTAAGAATATAACGAGCATGAATAAGACCATATAACATCTCAGTATCTGATTCCACCATTTCATTATCTCCTTCAGTAAACATATCAACCTTAAATTCAGTATCAAACCTAAATGTATTAATAGAGACACTCACACTCACTTACCAGTATAATATTCAACACCTAAAATACGATCAATTGCATAATCAAAGTAAGGAACTTCATTACTTAATCCATAAAGATTGAAACCATCTTTTATATACTCTTCATCTACTTCACAAAAAAACTCATTCCCTCTTAATTTACAAAACCATGAGATCCATGATGTATTATCATCACGTTCTAAACCACTCACATTTGATCCTTCACTATTCGTTTCAGATTCAACTGCCAAATAAAAAACAAAACTTTACCCAAAACAGAAAAATTTACTAAACCACAGAGTAAAGAACTGAGATATAAGTAATTAACCATCAGGTGAACGAGAATGAAGCTGAGATTTAGCTGATGATATTGAAGGTAAAGAATTTTTATCATTAGAAGTAAAAACCCTAGATGTTAAAGGTGATGATTTCTTTAAAGCATCATTGATTAGTTTTCGATCAATAGTTCCAAAACGGATCTCCGATCTCGATGATCCACCACCACCCATTATTCCTTCACCACTCCAGTCCTTATACATAACTCAATCAGATTCCCAAATAAATAAAAAATCAAAACTTCAAGTTTCTCCGAGTTTGTTATCATTCAAGGAGAAAGAGGCGGAGAAATTTACGTTTTTTTTTTAATCACAGGGTAGAAGAAAGAGAAGAGGTAAACCGGTTTTTTTCTACTTTCATTACTGTTATAAATAAACCGGTTTAAGAAATTAAAAATGATTTAATGTATAGAAGATGTTATCTTCTCATTTATGTTACAATCTCTGAAACGTTAGAGAAAATAAATGAATATTGTAAGTATATTAGACCAGCAATAACCGGAGATAATCGAATTCATGAATAACCGGAGTTAACCGATCTCATGAATTATGAATAATCCATGCAACTGCACAATCCTCTTTAACGTCTCGGGATTGTCCCTAAAGACTATATACAATGAGTCTTTGTTTGTCTAAATCGAGTAAACACCACATTTAATTATATTAAATTCAATAAAATTACATAATAGTTATAAAATTATAATTATACATGTTGAACAAATGGTGATGAAGATAAATATGGTAAAAGAACTCCGACATGGAAGCCATAACATCCGACAACCACCACTACTCCCTTAGATACAACACTTGTTGGCATAACGACGGTTATACTTATTAGTAGCTTTTGGAGTTTCGGTAGAAGCGGCTACAACTGTAACGGTTAGCTTCATGCCATTTAGACAGTGTTCAAGTGTAGGAGAAATGTAATATTTTGGTCCTATTGTCTTAAGTTCGATTTTGGTGTCTCCGGTAAAGTGAGTCTCGGACGCAGTGGAGCTATCACAGGCTTCATAGCCGGCTTTGTTAACCACATTCACCGAGTGTGAAGAACTATACTTGAATTCTATATCAAACCAAAACCTAAGTTGAGACTTAGAACTTAAATAAGCAATTATATATATATATATATATATATATTATATTATCCATATAAATAGAGTAATTCTATTTGACACCTTCAAATATATTTTATTGGACAAAAATATATTAATTTTTCAATTGGACATAATACCATTGTTAATTAAAATTTAATTTTATTAAAAATTACATTTTTTTATAAAAATTACATTTTTATATATATTTTTTATTTAATATTAGGTTTTAATATATAATATTTGGGGTTAATATTTATTATTTAGGGGTTAGAATTTAGTATTTATGGTTATGGTTTAGTATTTAATATTTAGGTTTAGTATTTATTATTTAGAGTTTAGAATTTTGATTTAGATATTAGAATTTAATATTTAAGGTTANTAAAATATAAAGTAAATTTAGTGGTATTTAAGAGAATTGACTTATATATCAATTTAAAGTTATAGCAAATGTGGTTTGCATAATGTACCTAGAATGTCACCAACTCTGAAGGTCTTTCCCGTAACCCAAGCCGTGTAGTTCACACCAGTGGACCATTCTTGATCGTCTCCCACCTTGTAAGTCATAGCCACTGTGGCTGAGACGATGAACATAACTAGGAGAAGAGTGGTTGCAGCCATCTTAGACAAACCATTCATTCCCATTTTTATTACTAAGAATAAAGATATAATTGTAAAGAGAGAATAAAGATTATGAAGAGATGAAATGGTTAATGTGTATTCTTATATAACAAAATTCGCAGCCTCGCCAAACTCATTCAACAACTTCATCCTCTCTTTATTTATTTTTATATATTCAAATTTGTAATCTAAGTAAGAGAGGAATGTGTAATTAATTGAATAATTCGATGGCTTTCTTTATTTGACAAATTATTCAAAGCCATCAACCTAGTGAATGGCTTCTTCATAGTTGGTTTAATATTATGGATTTGTTAATATATATATAAATTTATGCATCACATAAAATATATAAGGACAATATGTAACTATATAAATTTATCTTCATTTAACATAAAGTTATTTAATTAATAGTAATTAAAATTTAAATAGTTTTAGTGTGATAGAAGGTAAATTAAAATTTTATTTTTAAATTTATAATAGAATTGGAAAGTGACATTTTTTGAAACTAAAATTACTAATATTTTTTATTAATCGTTTATATCAACATTACTATTAATTATTGATTTTTAGAGATCACTATGCACAACTTTATTTATATATACCAAAAAAATTTTGAAATTTTTTTATTTAACTGTAATAACTATATTTTTTTAGTTCTAACTTTAGACCTAATGTAAAAATCTTTAAATATTTAATAACTATATTTTTCACACTAAATTTTCTCATAAGAAATAATATATATTAGTTGATAAAACTATTCATGCATTTTATACAATTTGTTTCATAAAAATTTGGGCTCTTACATTATTCTTTTTATGTTGTTAATTTATAATGGCTAATTGGTGTATATTCAAGATATTTTCTTATCCAATTTTTTTTTTAAAATTTACATAATCTCTTTTACCAAGTCTCTGTGTATTATTAATAAGTTATAATTACAAGAGGAAGAAATATATGTGATTATGATAATAACAACAACTATAATCAAATCCCAAATAATATAATCCTAATAAAAATAAAAATAAAAATAAAGTTTCTGACGTGGCACACATAACCAAAACCAAATAAAGCACTGACTCCACACTGGCTCTCTCTAAACCAATTACATCCACAAACCATAACCCAAACCTATCGAGACTCCGACCAAAACATAACTGATCAGTCCTTTAGACGCACTTGACTTCGGTGGAGGAGGAGAAGTTGACCTTGAAGGAGGTGTAGGTTTGGGAGGTGTTCCAGCAGGCGGCGGTGAGTTCGGTGTGATAGGAGTTTCCGGAGTTGAAGGTGGTGGCGAAGTTTCCGGAGTTGAAGACGGCGGTGAAGGAGTTTCTGGAGTTGAAGGAGGCGACGAAGGAGCGTTTGGAGTTCCGGGAGAAGCGGCTTCAACAACTGTAACGGTTAGCTTCATGCCATTAAGACAATGTCCAGGTGTAGGACATATGTAATACTTTGGTCCTATTGTATCGAGTTCGATTGTGGTGTTTCCGCCAGTGAGATTCTCAGACGCAGTGGAGCTGTCGCATGCATCGTAGCCAGCTTTGTTAACCACATCCACCGAGTGTGTAGAACCATACTTGAACTCTGTATCAAACCAAAAAAATCAAAACCTAAGTTGAGTTTTGATTCAACTATGTCATTGTATTTGTATATGTGGTTCATATGATGTTACCTAGAACGTCACCAACTCTAAAAGTCTTTCCCGTAACCCAAGCCGTGTAGTCCACACCACTGGCCCATTCTTGATCGTCTCCCACCTTGAAAGTCACAGCCACTGTGGCTGGGACTATGACCATAACTAGGAGAAGAGTGATTGTAGCAATCTTGGACAAACCATTTATTCCCATTTTTTTTACTAAGAATAAAGATATAATTGTAAAGAGAGAATAAAGATTATGAAGAGAAGATATGGTTAATGTGTCTTCTTATATAACAAAGTGATATTAATTAAATAAATTAGTGTATGAAAAAGTCGTAGCTTCGCTAAACTCATTCAACAACTTCATCCTTTATTTTTATTTGTATTTTTTATATTTTATCTATTTTTTTTTTTCTAAGACATTGTCATGATGTGTACACCAACTCTTTATTTATTGTTATATATTTAAATTGCAATCTAAGTAAAGAGGAATGGATAATAAATTGAATAGTTCGATGGCTTTATTTGACAAATTATTTAAAGCCATCACCTTATAGTGACTAGTGAGTGGCTTTTTCCTATTTGGTTTTAACATGTTTTTCAACGCTAAAATGTGTTGAGAACATAACATATATCAGAAAAATAAGTAATTATACAAATTTATCTTCATTTAACATGCCCTTAATTAATTAATATTAATTATCATTTAAAAGTATTCATGCATTTTATACAATTTGTTTCAAAAATGTTTGGGCTCTTACGTTATTGTTTTTTTTTTATATTGATAATAGGTGTATATTTAAGATATTTTAGCCATTTAAAAAATAAATTATATCATCTCTTTTACCAGGTTTCTATGTGGATTGAGTTTGTACGTTTGGACAAGACTTTATCATTACAACTTCTTTTAAAAATTTATTTATTGAAATCACACAAGGATATATATATGAAAGCTTTTATCTACTAAATATCATTATTGTATTAATGTATATTTGTTTAGTGCAATTTGCTAGGGATTGACCATTGACTAAGTTCGTTATTCAATAGTTTTACTTTGGAAAATATCTTTGAAGCCATTAGGTCATAATTTATATAGAAACAAACAAAAGATGAACAAATATTCGAATTGACATCCCAACTCTTTCAAAAATACAAAAAAAAAAAGATGTAATAAAATTTGGAATTAGGTAAATATCATAATACTAGGAAAATGACTAAAACGTTATAAGGTAATTTTAATATATGTGTCAATGATCAAAATGGTTATGGACCTTATGGTGTTAGGAGAAACAAGTCTTTGGAATATTTAATTTTTTTTTTTTGGAAAGATGAATAAATACGATAAGAAACCCAATAAATTGGATAGTAACTCAAAAATTCGAAATGGTCAATGATAGAACAAGAATTAAATAGTATAATTACCTATATATCAATATGTATTAATATTACCTATCATTTTAAAACTAAAGCAAATAATTATCACAGTTATCATTTTAAATAAATAAAAACTAGCATATCACCCGCGAGAAAATATATTTAATATATATATATATATATATTTAATTAGATTATATGAGTATATTATTTAATATATATTAAAAATATGTTAGCGTATTTTATATTTTTTTGTTCTTTATGTATTGATAATTTATAATATGATTAAATTATACTATATGTGATATTTGTTTATCTTGATAATAATCTCGATAATATAGTTTCGTAAACACATTGTTATTATACTTAATATTATATATAGATTAGTAAACAATATACACAATATTAAATATAAGTAGATTTATAATATATGATGAAACATATCATAAATAAGAAGTGAAATATATGATTTTATATAGTTAAGAGTTTATAGTATAAGAAAATTATTATTATTGATGATATATATGATTAATAATGTATGTATGAAATATAAAAATATTGTTGAATGAAATATGTATTAAATAGTAAATTATCTANAAATATTGTTGAATGAAATATGTATTAAATAGTAAATTATCTATTTACATTATTTATCTAGTAATTTAATATAAATATTAAATAAGATATGATAATATAATGTCATATGTAAGATTTTTATGATTTTATTTTTATTTTTTTTAATCTATATTTAATAGCAAAATTAAAAACGGAGTGAAGATCATATTTTTGTCACGGTCCAACTTTAAAGCCCATTATTACATATTAGGGCCCATAATACTGAGGCCCATATCTGCTAAAACTGGTCTTCTCTTGTCCAATATGGAACTCAACTTCGAACTTGAAGTAAATTGAGTCCTAAACCCTACACAATCTGATATCATCACACTGCGCCGCCGCACGTTCTCGTTCTTTCAATCGTGGTTTTGAGTAAACTCCTAAGGTTTCAGGTTAGTGTATTCGATCTCTGAAGAAGTAAGATGAATTAGTTCAATGCTTAACGTCTCTCAATATTTGTATGTATCAGAAAAGGTTAAAACAAAATGTATAAACGTAAAACAATGGAGAAGAAAAAGGAAGAGATGGAGTTTATTAATCAAGACATGAGTTTTAAGAAGATTATCAAAGATGTTGAGCTCTTTGGTAACAATACTCTCAAATGTGATGTGATTATTTAAAATTGAAGTTAACACTTGTTGTTGTTGTATAAAGGTTTATCTCATATGACATGGAAAGATAAGAAAGCTTTGGAGAACAAGAAAGTGACTGAACTTGGTGGAAAGGTATACAAATTTTGTTGTAATTGAAAACTCTTTATCAAGCTTGAAGATTTCATGTTTTGTTGTAGGCTCAAAAGAAGCAGAGGTTACCTTTGAGTGTAGCTCGAGTACAGATGAAGAAACAAAAAGAAAGAGAAGAGAAGATGATGGAACAAGTGAGATTTCATTCATATGCTCTGTTCTTTTGATTAGGATTCTCATTTGTGTGTGTTTTTGTAGAATATGATTCTTGGCAGATTTGGAGGACAATTTGGTAGTGGTGATGGGAGTAGAAGGAAACCTTCAGATAGAAAACGTACACCAGAAGAGAGAGTGTTGAAGTCAACTGTTGGACATTTTAAAGGTGGTGTTCTTGATGTTAGCCATTTGCTACGTTCTGGTTCTTCAGTAAATAATGACAGAGATTACAAGATGAACAATCGTCGTAAGAACGAGAACATGGGAGAAGGAGAAGGAAGGAAGAGTAAAGGAGATAAGAAAAAAGGAAGTGGTAAGAGGAAACACTAGTCATCATCACTTTAGCTTTGTAACAAGTTTTGTAATAAACAAATATCCAAGCAATTTATATTAAACAACAAGAAATAAATATACTATATAGTTTTTTGTATTTTACCAACTATATAGTAATTTAATATATAAATATAGTGTGTTATTTGATGGAGTATGAGCGAGTGCATACCGTTTGTAAAGACTCTGTGAACAGAGCTGAGAAACTCGTTAAAGCTTGGAACACACCTGGCAAACCAGTTTGTAAGTTATTAAGAGTCATGGCTCTTGTTACTTCTATTGCCTTTGAATGCTTCAACATTTCTTCTTCAACTCTTCTCTGGCATGCTCCTAGTTCTAGTTTTTTCTCCGTGAGTGGGTCCCGAGCGTCTAGTCCGTTTCCGTTGTCGGGTCCTGAATCCGGGAGACCAAACCCGACTGTGGAGTATGACTGATAGTATTTCCTTTCGATGTTTCTAAGCGATGAAGCTTTCTTCTCAAGCTCCTTTGATGCTGATTCGGTTCTTTTCTTTATCTTTAGCTCTTCGGATTGTTTCGCAGATATCACATGAACAACATTGATGAAGCTTTTGATAGCTTCAGAAGCTACTGTGTCCGGGACTCGGTCTAGAGTAAGCTTCCATTCATCACAAAATGCATAGGCATCTACATGTTCTTTGTGACTGGCATTGTCGTCGAGGCAAACTGGAAGAAGAGTTAGCTTAAACCAGGCTTGAACTGAACGTATGAACTCTCGTTGGAATTTTATCAACCGACAGAAACTGGAGTGCCATAAAGAGATAGCTGTTTCTAAGTCACGTGTTGCTTGTCGGTGTAATTCAGATGTTGATTCGCCTTTGCCTGACCTGTTAATAAGTCCCTGAACTTGCTGTACGATGTTGTTTTGAATTTCATGAAACTGATGCATTGATTTCCACATGTACATGAAGCTGCACAAGAAAAACATCAGAGAAAAGCATGTATTCTTCAAAGCAAGTACCTTATACTGCATCGCTGATGGAATCAAAAGATGACATCCCAACTATGATACACAATTAGCTAAATGAGGTAAATCAAACAATGCAAACTTACCCATGACAGAGCTCAACGAGCTGTGGGACAAGATCAGTATCTCGAAGACGGATAATAGCAGTAGATGTGGTTGTAACAGCTTGGGAAGTAACAATTATGAGAGACTGTAACCTCGTTATAGAGGCCTTTGTTTTGTCTAGCTTAATCTCATTCTCTCCCTTGTACTCTTGGCTTTGAAGCTTTGACAACTTCTTTTCGTGTTCAATCTTTAACCCTTCTCTGTCCTGAAAGTTCATCATTATCACCAAGAATTAGTGAAACCAAAGATAACAAAAACTGATTGGATAACAAAAGAGACCTTGACTTCCTCATATAGTTTCTTCTCCCATGCCAAGAGACGGTCTAAACTGGAAGAAAGACTCTTGGGGCCGCCTGGTTGGTCTAGTGCGGTTGTGTCAAGTCTGTACTTTACTTCTAATGGCGGCTTTGAGGTCCAGGATGAGCTCAGATTGCTCAATACACTACTCGAATGAATCACTGTCTCTATAAACGCGAAAATTCACAATGTACAATTCACAAATTAGTTCATGACTCAACATATGGCAGATTCTACACATATATGGCTGAAATTGAGAACAAACTCACTCTTCAACTGGCTAAAACTGCGATCGAGCTGAGCCCTGCCAAGATGGAGCATCTGAGAGACTTGATCACCGGCTGAGGCCGCTTTATCGAAATTCTCCTTAATGGCATCAACAATCTCTTTCAAATCTCTATGCCTCACCACCATCTCTCCTCCGCCTCTGTAGCTGCCAGAAGAAGTCGTTACGTCATCTGCTTTGCCATACTTCTCTTGTGCAACGCCGCCATACTCCTGCG
>KE156388.1:70377-91645 GCA_000411055.1 Leavenworthia alabamica
CAGTAGGGACAAAATCCGGCATGAAATTAGATCTCTCAGTAGACGAAGGACTTGAGAGAATATGAGGCAGCTTAGGTTGTTGTTTCCGCCGCCGATTAGAGGCTGCTGAAAGGATAGGAGGTAGTTTAGAACTAGCAACCGAAGGAGACCGTGAAGGAGGAGCTGGAGGTGGTGTATAGACGGAAGAAGGAGCAGGTGATGCCGGAGGTATAAATTTAGCGGAAGAGTGTTCAGACGGTGGTGGAGCAGTATGGAGAAAAACAGCCGGAGTCTTATCAGATACAGCAAGAGGCTCACCAGCGGCGAAGGAAGAAAGAGCAGATCCAGTAAGACGAAGTGATCGACAGTAATCAGCGTGAGCAGCAGCAAGGTTATGTCGTGCGTTAACGGATTCCGTCATTAAACGGCGCCGATCTTTACACCGCCTAACGGTATCTTCATTATCGAGCTTCGATGCAGCACATCCCATGATTACACTCTCAGTTATCCAACTAAACGGCGGTTAACGATAGGTGGCGCGTGAAGTCACCTCCGTTATGCTCTTCATTTCATTTCATCACACAAAAGAAATGGGAAAGAAAGGTCTTAGCTGTTTCCACTTTTGATCCCACTATTTGACTGTACAATGCTCACTCCATTTCTTATCCCTTTATTATTTTTTAAAGTATATAATATAATATATAATAAATTTCATTTTCTATTTTATTTTCCTCCACTTACTCTACTTTTGTTATTTTTTTCAACATTAAACAATTTTGATTTCCCATTAAAAAGAGAATAAATTTGATAATACCAGATTTAATTGGTTATAAGTAGTTATTTTAATTATTTAAATTAAGATGGTGCGTCGGTTGATGTTGATTTAATTAATGGCAGCAAGATGTTTTTTGTCGTCTAGCGTGGTTGGGTTTGGGTAGCTAGTGGATTAAATTTGCAAAGATCCAAGTTGGAGTATTATTGAGATGGTTATTAAAACGGCAGGATGTTTACTGTCCGATGTTGAAAACGGTGAAAAATGTCCTTAGAAAGAGCACTTTTTGATCAAAGATAGAACCCAAAAAACCACATGCATTTCCCTTTTCCTTCCAACTTTGTACCTCGAGGAACATCAGAAGCGGTGAAAAGTTAAAAAAAGAAAAAGAATATTACAAAATCAGACTAAATATTTGAGTATTTTTAGAAATTGTTCTCTTTTTTCTAAAAGTAACTTAGATGTCCCTGGACGAGCATTCAATTTTTTTTTCTCTTTTCATTGATTCTCGAAGCCAATTAAATCATAATTATTGTATGTGGACACGTCAACACATACGAAAGTGACTCTACTGTTTTTTTTGTTCCTTTAAAAAAGCACAACTTTTGTATTATCTTTTTTTCTTGTTGTAATCTTTTGTTACGAATATTCTATAGTTTTAGATTTAAAATTGCATATAGATTATGCTCTTGATGCTTCCCAAGATGGTGATTTTTCTATAATCAACTAGATCAATATTCAAATAAATGCAAGGAATCATTTATACACTGTTTTTTAAATATAAAAATTAATGTTGAAATAAATAAATAATAAAATGTTGAAAACAAATCATTTCGTCTTTATAAGTGTCCCTTTCTTGCCCGGAGCAGCCATGTGGTCTTTTGTGATATACTTATTGTCTATCAAATCGTTGTTAAGGTTGGTCCCATTACTAAACTCCACTTTATTTTGAGTGGGCCGATTTTAACGGGCTTTTTTTACTGCATCACTTATTCGGCCCTAGGCCCACTAACGATCCATCTAACATCATCTTCCCCTTACGTAAAATAAAGTATTTGTTGGTAAAGGAGATGCTACGACGAAATGAACGAATAGAATAATTAAAACAGAAGTCATAACTAACAAAACGTGTCTTTGACAGTCACTGTGATAAGACTCTGTCTTTACTCGTCACACTTAATCATATTTTATTCACATATATAGCACGTGAAAATTGTTTTAGTTTTGGGAGCTTATGCTTTATAATAACCTGAGTTACTAAAATATCCACAAGAACAATATTATCTAAGAACGACATCGTATTGACCCAAGTGAGACTAAGGATGTCATATGACAAATTATTTTTAAACATATTAATGATTACTAGTAGATTTTACTAAAATAATTATATTTAACTCTTCTAAAATTTTAAAATCTACACAAAAAATTTATTAATTATAAAAATTTTATATGACCCTAAAGGACTTTTCTAGGTCCATCATAAATACTTAGGTACAATATAGAAAAAGTCAAAAAGTATTGAAAAAGAAAGACCAAAACAATAAGTCCAAACAAAATATAATACATAATATTTGTTGGTCTTTAGAAACGAGGTAAAAAAAAGAAAAGCGAAGCTTCTGAGAGCGTAAGAACTATCCTTGTTACGACGTCGTTTGGAACTGAAAGAAGCTTCCATGGAACCTTTAAAAACTCGTTTGCTAGAGTTTTTTTCTACTTCATTCATATCTCCAACACTAATCTTAACTGTATAAACTGAAATACAGTTTAAACTCTCGAGAAACCTTCTCTCCCATTCAGAAGCATTCGAAATCATATAATTACGTTATCCATTTAAAATGTCGGGTTTTGATTACAGCGATTCAATAAGCTCACCGGATTCAATTAATAACGACGTCGTTAACCCACCGGGTTTTTACCGGAACCAAAGTTTCAGTAACGTTATCTTAAACGATAACTGGAGTGATTTGCCGTTAAGTGTTGACGATTCACAAGACATGACTATTTACAACACTCTCACTGACGCCGTTAATTCCGGCTGGACACCTTCCGTTTCCTCTCCCGTTACAGCGTCAGAAGTTTCCGTGAGAGACGAGAAGCCGGTGATGGCGATGGCGGAGGCAAGTGGATCGCAAAAGGGAAAGCAGTACAGGGGAGTGAGGAGGAGGCCGTGGGGGAAATTTGCGGCGGAGATTAGGGATCCGAAGAAGAACAAAGCTAGGGTTTGGCTTGGGACTTACGAGACGCCGGAGGATGCAGCGGTGGCTTACGACCGAGCGGCGTTTCAGCTTAAGGGATCGAAAGCTAAGCTCAATTTTCCACATTTGATTGGCTCTTGTAAGTATGAACCGGTTAGGATTAGGCCTCGTCGTCGCTCGCCGGAGCCTTCTATCTCCGATAACTTATCACCAAAACAGAAGAGGAAAAGCCACGAGGACGACGATGGATCAGTTTCACTATAATGAATATATAGCAAATAATTTTAAGTAAATTTAATTTATTCTTTGGTTTGATCTATCGACACGTGTCAAAAGGTTTTAATCATATTTAAATGGAAATAAAAATGGACGTTTTATAATCTTATAAACAATAACATAATACTTTAATCATCATAATGTTACTGCAGAATCACTCTTCCATGGCTTCGTTTTGAAGAGACTTGTTGTTAGCAACATCAACTTTGATCTTTTCAAAAACTTGTTGAGGAGCTCTTATAATATGTATGTTATTATCAAGCTCCTTGATATCCTCAGCGTGTTTCTTCTTCTTGTCTGGTTTCAACCTATACAAGTCCCACAAAACAATCATATAAGTCTAGTTTCAAATTCATACAAGCAATGTTTTCAATAAGGAGAAGAAGGATTCTTTACCTGCGTTCGATATGTTTGGCTGCTCTTGCGCTTCTGATCTTATCAATCTTCTTAATAGCCATAAGTGTATTCTCTGTTATGTTCCTGTCATATCTTTCTGGTCTGTTTCTCTTCTTCTCAAACTCAAATGTTTTATCCTTAGTCATGTCTTTTCCGTGTGCGGCTCTGTATGCTTTAGTCCATTTTACTTTACGTGGGTTTCTCTTCATCTTGAAGTTCTTGTGGCATTTTGATTTACAGAACCGGAAGATCTGCAAAACGAAGAAGAAGAAGAAGAAGAAGATAACTTGCTTGTAACAAAACCACAAAATGCATAAGAAACAAAGCTAACTCGATAAAATGAAAAAACAATGAGAAGCTAGAGTAGCATATATGATTAAAACATGGACTCTACAATATTAAACTCCTAGCTAAAGAAGCCATAAGTTTCCAAAACACTAACCAAATCGTAAAAGTTTAACTTCAAAGCAAGGTTAAACCAGAACATATCAAAAAGTTTATTTATAAAGATAACAAAGAATGAAGCAGGTTAAAAGAGACCTTGGCATCGTTGCGGACAAATTGAATACCATGTCCTGGATATATTGTGGAAGAGCAAAACCAACACTTGACCAATCTCATTTTGCCCTAACCTATACAAAAAGACTGTTGCTTGTCAACCTAGGACATGTACAAACTTGAAACTTTAACACAAACACAGAAAATGGAAGATATAAGAAGTACGAAGCAGAAGGATAAAGTTTCAATTTTTAATTTTAATTTCATTGTGTTGCTCAAGAGATATCTCAGTATACTACTACTAATCATATATATAAGCAGCAGGAGAACTTGGAGTTGTTTATTATACAAATCTCGATATAAAAACATGAAAATCATAACATTAACGAGCTTATATTACGGCAAACCTGTAGTTTATTCTAATTTGCGAGAGCAAGAGAAGAAGAAGATGACCAGAATTCTTATTTGTTAGGGTTTATGAATGGTTTGTAACGTCGTCGTTTATGTAATGGGCCTATAGTTCATTTATTTTATATCTCGGCCCATTAAATAACGACACTACATTATTTAATGAAAAAGCCCGGATGTTCAAGTCTCCTAAACAAAAACATAAGAATCAGATGGAATTGTAGATTGGGTCTTAATAGGCCCAATTAAAATGGGCCTTTCTCAAGTTTACTTTCACACTAGTCAACAAATATTATCCACAAGAAGCAGAGACTCTTTTAGCTCATCATCCACTGAACCAGAGAAGAGAGGAAGAAAACAAAATGGTAATTCTCAGCAACGTCTCTTCGTTCTCCTTCTCCAACATTTCTCTAAAACCATCTCTCTCTTCTTCTCGTAATTACCATTCTTCTCTTCTTCGTTACTCACAGGTAAATCAATCAATCAATCACCAATTTCTTCTCCAACCTCTGAAACACATTCTTGACTGAAACCTAATGTTTGAGCAGGAAGGTAAAGAAGACATTACTCCTTTGAGAAGTTGTGTTTGGTCCTTAGGAGAAGAGGTTTCAAAGAGAAGTTTACTTACACTTATTTCAGCTTCTATCTTCTTTGTTGATCCTGCTCTTGCTTTTAAGGTACTTAATCTTTTTTTCTCATTATGAGATTTTTTACTGTATTTTTATGGATTTGGACAAAACTGAAAAGGGTGGAGGTCCTTACGGACAAGGAGTTACAAGAGGACAAGACTTATCCGGTAAGGATTTTAGTGGTCAAACTCTCATCAGACAAGACTTCAAGACGGTAATACATTAGTTATTAAAACTGTTATAGTTCATTATTATTAACAATCATATCTTTATTGGTTAGTCTATCTTAAGACAAGCCAACTTCAAAGGTGCAAAGTTATTAGGTGCTAGCTTCTTTGATGCTGATCTAACAGGTTTCTTCACTTTTTTTCTTTATAGATTTCTCATTTTTGTTTATGTTAATCATTCATTGTAAATCCAGGTGCTGATTTATCAGAAACTGATCTCCGAGGTGCAGATTTCTCATTGGCAAATGTAACAAAGGTTATATATTTTCCATGTTAAATGGTAAAAAAGGATTCTTGAGATTAAATGGTAAAAAGTTAAAAAAAAAGTTAGATTTACAGGTGAATTTAACTAATGCTAACTTGGAAGGAGCTACTGTTACTGGTAACACATCATTCAAAGGATCAAATATTACAGGCGCTGGTAATAAATAAAAAACAATAACTAAGTATTTTTTATTACATTTAAGCTTAATCTAAAGTTTTTGTTGGATTTTAGATTTCACTGATGTTCCTCTAAGAGATGATCAACGAGAATATCTTTGCAAAATCGCTGACGGGTAAAAATTTTCTATCTTAGTCTGTCTCCAAATTCACCAAAATGTGATTAAATTGTTTTTGTTGTATTTTCACTAATTAGGGTTAATACGACCACTGGGAATGCAACGAGGGACACTTTGCTTTGTAACTAAACTGTGTAATGAACATGTATGCTTAAAATGTTACAAATTATTTGTTTTTTATCAATAAAATAAAATGATGCGTATATAGAAAATTTATAAAATTTTGATTTGACTATTATTAACTAAATACAATCAAACTATGAATTATTTTCAAACTTATAATTAAAAATGAAAATGAAAAGTCTTCTATTTGAGAACTATAAATGATATTTTTGATACAATGCATTAAATTAAAAAATATTATTCCTTAAACTCCAAAGACCAAACGTTGTATTCGGACGTATACTCACATATAGAAAACGAAAACAAAAGAACTCATTTCGTATCTCTTTGTTATTTAAAAACTTTAAAGGAGTGGGAACAAGACATAAGAGAGAGGCTTAAGTCATGAGTACTTCGGAGAAGACAAAATTTGTATTGAATGCATATGCTCGAGAGTTTCAGCCTGCAAATATTAATCGTCGTCGTTGTCTACTCAATGCATCTGCACCGGAGTTTCAGCCGGGAAATCTTGACCGACGTTGTCTATATCTCACATTCTCTAAAGGCTTTCCTCTCACCGAAGGCCAGATCTTCGCATATTTTACAAGGCAAGTGTAACCCTAATCCATGAAATATCTCTAAAGACTATGTATATATAGAGACATGAACTTACAACTTAGGTTAGATGCGTTATAGAAGGTTGGCTAAGTGTATGAAATATATAAATGGATAATAGTTTTTATACGATTCATGTGGCTCAGTTATATGCATATATGTGATGATGTTCAGGATGTACGGACCGGTCGTACAGCAAGTATTAGTGCCGAAGCCTAGACATGTAGGGAATGTTACTAAGCCGCCTTTGTTTGGAACAGTGACGTTCACGAATTCTATTATACCAGACTATGTTATGGGTACTATGGATATGGTTAGCCTTATTGTCGATGGGATCACTATACGATGTAAAAGGTTCGTTAGTCCGAAGTCATGATGGCTCATGAGTGAGTGACATGGAAGTAACAAAAGCTTTTCTTGAATAAAATTGGTTGTTGTTTTTTTATTTCATGAGTTATATTATATTTCTATCTTATTGAGTCAACAGAACCATATTTCTATATTATTTCAGAGGTATTTTAATAAATTGTTGACTAACTATTTTTGAATGTTTTTTTTACTGGTGAAAATTAATTTTTTTTAAAGTTTACCATATATATATATACATTTTTTTCAAAAAAATAAAAGAATTTAGAGTCTCAAGACAAAAGTAGAAGAAACAAGACAGTCCAGTTCATTGTAATAAGTGTTCAAAGAATGTAATCAATCGTGTTTACGTTGCTTCTCCTCTTCAACTTGGACAAGCAATGTCAAGAGAGCTTCACAAACTTGAGCAGCATCAGCTTCTAAAGGAACCTCATTCAATGATGAGTAAACCATCCAAGCATGGTCTAATTTACGTTTTGGTTTAACCACCACTGAACCAGGAACCTCTGCATCACAGCAAGTCACCAAACCATCACTCTTCTCACCATATCTCACCTGAAGTAGCTGAGCGCAAGCAGCCATTGCAGCACCAAGTGGCATTACCACTGGCAGTTTTGTTGTTTGGTTAGTTAAAGGAAGTTCGGCATGTGCCACACGTGATAAAGTGGCTAGAACCGCTGGGCTAATGCTAGCTTCTGTGAGAAATGAAACCGTTGGGACTTCTCTGGGAAGTGGATGCTTCTTCAAGAATTGTTTTCTTCTCTCGTAAGTTAAATCTTCCAAAGCTTGAATATCACCCTTCACAAGGTTCCAAGCAATTCATCAGAAACATCAGAGACCAATACAATCGATATGTATATATATGCAAACCTTTATGACTTTGGAGATCATAACCTCCATGAGCCTTCTCAAGTTAACGTAATCACCGAGTTGTCCTTCACGGAGTATATCAGTAGCTATTGGGCTTCCACCATATGGACTCTGTGCCAATACCAACCCAGCGACCTTATCCTTTAGATCAGGCCAGTATAGTGATAAAGCAGCTGCTGCATCTATACCTCCTTTGCTATGTCCAAGAAGTAGAACACGTTTATTAGATCCCCAACAGAGTTCCTCTACGTATTCCTTTATCTCTCTCGCATTTTTCTCAACCGATGACTGTCATATAAACAGGTATCAGTATGCTATAGACCAAAGGTAACTGTATTAGGTAAGTTATGACTACCTCACTGTGAATCTTCGCTATATGACAAGCCAAACCCATCTTTGAAAATTTCGTTTTCGTATCCACAAAATATAAAGGCCCATGATTGCTGAAAAGACCTGAAAATTTTGTTTTTTTTTCCAACAAATTCTATAAGTCCTACAATATACAGTAATGTAGTCTGAATGGTTGGCTGGAGAGAATAGGAATTGCTACCTGGAATCAACAGGTACACCAATGTATTTGGAAGCCTGTGTACACCATGCCTGAAAAAAAGAGGTTTATTGCAGCCATTCATTAAAATCAGGGTGTTAAACAAAGACCACAGTACATAAAACATGCAACTACAAACCAATCCATACCCGATATCATCCAGAATTTTATCAAACCTATCAGTTCCATCTTCAATAGGAGGCATATCTGGGTCATGCTGTAACCATCCTATGTCATCTGCAGAGCCTCGGACAGTCCTCCGTGCCCGTTCAATGAGCCTAATAAAAAAGGGATGAATAACTCAAATGCTGAAATCACCTTGACAAGAATAAGTAGTGTATAGAGATTATTGTAATTATTCATCTTCACATTTATATCTGTCCTAGAAAAGAATACATACCCTTGGAAAATGGAAATTCCGTTGAAACCTGAAGGATTCGATGCGACAATCGCATTTGATGGCTGCGACAAAGTCTCTGTAGATTCCTTTGTTGGACTATTGGTAGCAGATGTAGATGTATCTGAAGAAATTGAAATTCTTTCACCAGGCAAATGGCATACACTTACTGGAGAATTCCCATCAACATCTGATGTTGATCGTAATAACTCATGAGGGTGGGAAAGAGAATTACATGAATCCTTACCACCATATTCTACTGAAGAATACATTAGAACAAAAAAAAAACAGAGTAATATAAGCAAGAAAAGCCTTTATATAAGGTCAATAACAAAAGCCTAGCAGAAGAAAATGGAAATCTAGGAACCTGAATAGTTAGAGAAACAGTTGCCAAAGTAAGAAGTAGCTTGGGTTATATAAGAAGTAGCTTCATTGTGAGCTGGTAAAGAATGAAACTGTTGTGGTGCAGCTGCATTTTCCCCAGTTCCAACGCTCTGTAATCGAAATGAAGGCAACTTCATGAATCAAGAACCAAACACTTACTAATATCTTCTTTATATAGGAAAAAAAAACGTTCATTTGAATCCAAACAGAATCCAATTACTAAGATGAGTATAGTGAGAAAAGCTTACAAGTAGAGGCATGACGGATTCTGAGTCTCTGGATTGATCAGCTTCTCCCATTTTGATCAATTTCTAAAATAAAAAAAAAAACACACACAAAATCAAAAACTATTCCTATATATTCTGGGATCAACAACAAGTAAAGATGCATCATCAACAATGAGATCAATTTCGAAAGCTTAATAACAACATGAGGAATTGAGAACATTCAAATGGAAAATAGAAAGAAAATTAACCTAAATTCGACAATCGATGACAACAATCAGGTTGATGACCTGATCGAAACTATTAAATGCGAAGAACTGATATACGAAGAATTTTAAAAAAAAGTACCTGAAGCTTTAAGAATGTGGGATCAAAACTAAACATAGGCACAACGACGAGCTACCTTCAATGCTTTCCCGGCGAAAATGAACCACCCACCCCCGATTTTTAAACGCCGCACATAAAACTTGACGAAGCGCGGAATTAGCGAGAGATGGAGACGCAACACGTGTCCAAAGGCTCATAGATCTAAATAAGACACGTGTCGTATATGAGAAGAGTTGGGCTCTCTCTATATTTTCAAATATGGGTCACTTAATGGGCCTTATTAATAAACAGACTATAACAACAAAAACACACGGTAAGAAGCCTGAACCAGTACTTATTATTATTTGTTATTTTAATATATTTTCATCATTAATTTATTATATGCATTTGGTCATTTATGTGATAATATAAGTTTAATTTAGATTTAAATAATATAAGCTTGTCAATTAAAACATGTAAACTGATATTATGACATATACATAATCATTGTTCCGAAGACTTGTCTCTTAATGTTCTCTAAATTTAAGACATATGAATGAGGCTTCTATGATTTTAACGTTGAAACCTGAATCCATAATGAGTAACTTTTATAACTAGGAATTAACCCGCCCNAGGTGGCTTCATAAGAAGAGAGAACATCATCAACTTTATATATATAGATTTAATAATGTTACAGTCTCAAAAGTATTTTATTATAATTGAAGTGGGTCGATTTGAAGCTTCATTAAAACAAAATATTATGATATTAACGCACAAAATAAATCGAGATGATAGTGGAGATTCTATATAAATGTTCATCATTATTTGACAAAACAAAATAATTATTTTTAGTTTTTTAATAGATTACAACATAATTATACACAAGACACTTACCACATAAGTTGTCCGTATCTATCAAGTTGTTAAGTGTCGGTGATCACTTCTTGCTTCTTGTTGTCTACTTCTGTCTTGTATCTTGAGTTACACGTGTTTGTTATAACCAACAATTCAATATTATGAGTAGTACTGTCAAACGGGCATGCCCACGTTCATATGGACTAGCCCGCCGAAACTCGTCACCGTTATCGCATGCAGCGGGGAAATCTATTTGAACCGCGGATGCTACTATCTCTGACCAGACCTGTCCCGTAAAACTTTTTGTCCGCCTGACCTATGCCCGCCAGATCCGCTATTTTATGGGCATTAAATATTTTGACCAAATCTGCTCCGCTGTGGTGTATAATGGGCGGTGTCCGCGGACGGCGGTCACCATTAACAGCTCTAATTATGAGTGGATATTAGTAATAATTATGTAAGTTTCATAAGCAATAATTATAAATATTTTTATTTTAATTAACGGTTCATGTAGTGACACAATAATAATATATTACTTCTATAGTTATAATCAACACTATAATATCAAACAAAAACCATTGATTAATATTATGTCTGCCATTTTCGTATTTTTCTTCATGTCCAAATTTGCTTATGTCTTCCACAAAATCACCTAACTTTTTCCAATACCATAGTTCATGAACATGCACAGTTCCACGTATCCATTTTATATTCACTCAAAATATAATATTTATATTTCTAGTATAAATCTAGGTATAACATATGCTTTGCGTGCGTATAAAATCTATATATAACATAATGCTTTGCGTGTATGAAATAAAACTATATACTATATTACAAAAAAAATGTTGACCATAATGTCTCTCCCTATTCCGCCAAAATTTATTCCACGGCTAAATTCTCCACCTATTCCACTCTCACATCCACGCGCCGTCATATCAATATCTATACCAGAAACCGGTTTAGGACGTACCGGAACCACCCTTGACGAGTCCACATCATCAGCTTTTCGTGACTACCAATCTTTATTCGTGTCACAACGTTTGGAGACAGTCGAACCGGTCGTAATTAAACCAATCGACGGTTCAATACCGATTGATTTCCCTTCCGGTACATATTACTTAGCCGGTCCAGGACTATTCACTGATGATCATGGCTCCACGGTTCATCCTTTAGACGGTCACGGTTATCTCCGTGCGTTTCATATCGATGGTAACAAACGGAAAGCAACGTTCACGGCGAAGTACGTTAAAACGGAAGCAAAAGAAGAAGAGTATGATCCAGTTACTGACACGTGGAGGTTCACTCATAGAGGTCCGTTCTCGGTGTTAAAAGGTGGCAAGAGATTTGGAAACACGAAAGTAATGAAAAACGTGGCTAATACTAGCGTTTTGAAATGGGCTGGGCGGTTGCTTTGTTTATGGGAAGGTGGTGAACCGTACGAGATCGAGTCTAAGTCATTGGATACGGTTGGAAAATTTAACGTCGCGATCAACGGTTGTAATAATGATGATTCTTCCGACAAAGATCTTGCTGGTCATGATATATGGGACACAGCCGCACATTTGTTGAACCCTATACTTCAAGGTAAAAGTAACGTTAATTAAATCTATGCATGTAGTTCATTATTCAGACAGCTTATATATTATATATATATGTAGGTGTATTTAAGATGCCACCGAAACGGTTCTTGTCACACTACAAAATCGACGGTCAAAGAGATAGACTTTTAACGGTGACTTGCAACGCCGAAGATATGCTTTTACCTCGTAGCAACTTCACATTTTGTGGTAAATACTTTTTTTGGTGTTTTAAGACATAATCTGAATAGTTTTTGATCGTTATTGTAATGGTAAATAATTATTTACAGAGTATGATTCAGAATTTAAGTTGATACAAACAAGAGAGTTTAAAATAAATGATCATATGATGATTCATGATTGGGCCTTCACAGACACTCACTACATACTATTTGCCAACCGAGTCAAACATGATCCAATTGGTAATAAGCTAATTTATTTATTTATGTTATTAATACTTGCGTTCCAAGGAATCTGATGAGAATACATAATATAAATTATCAGGATCCATGGCTGCGATGTGTGGAGTGTCACCTATGGTTTCAGCGTTATCATTGAACCCAAGCAATGAAAGTTCTCCGATTTACCTTCTCCCTAGATTTTCCGAGAAATCTATAGGAGATAGAGACTGGAGAGTTCCTGTTGAAGTGTCTTCTCAGTTATGGCTAATTCACTCCGGAAACGCTTATGAGACTCGAGACGATAACGGAGATATAAAGATTCAGATACAAGCTTCCGCTTGCTCTTACCGTTGGTTCAACTTCCAGAAAATGTTTGGTAAGTTAATATAATTTAACCTAATATTGAAAAACCTCTACGTAGCTTCTTCCACACGTTTCTAGGTAATAGAACATTTTTGTTTTGTTTGAATTCTACAGGCTATGATTGGCAAAGCAACAAGTTGGATCCTTCTGTTATGAATCTAAAACGTGGCGAGGACAAACTACTTCCTCATCTAGTTAAGGTAATAGTTAAAGTTATATTATAGTGTTAAGCAAATTATGTGTGTTGAGTTGAACTAAAGAGGTATTATATAAACGTAGGTGTCTATGACCTTGGACTCTGTCGGAAACTGTAAGAGTTGTAACGTTGAGTCTCTAAACGGTTGGAACAAACCGTCAGATTTTCCAGTTATAAACTCATCTTGGTCGGGAAAAAAGAACAAGTACATGTACTCTGCAGCCTCTTCAGGAACTAGAAGTGAACTTCCTCATTTCCCTTTTGATATGGTCGTGAAGTTTGACTTAGACTCAAATCTCGTTCGTAGTTGGTCTACCGGATCCAGAAGGTTCGTTGGTGAGCCCATGTTTGTACCAAGAAACTCTGATGAAGAAGAACAAGAAGACGATGGTTACATCATCGTCGTTGAAGTACGTAAATAAATTATTTTTTCATAGTTCCGATTTCGTCTTAGTACGTTTGGTTTTGATACGATTTGTCATCTACTGTTTTTTTTATAGTATGCGGTTTCGGTTGGGAGATGTTACCTTGTGATTTTGGATGCTAAGAAGATTGGTGATTGCGATGCGGTTGTGTCGCGATTAGAGGTTCCGAAGAATTTAACGTTTCCAATGGGTTTTCACGGTTTATGGGCTAGTGAAGATTGAAATTTTTGTTGATAAATAATTCATTTGAATTCCACTAGTACAAATTTAGGAATTTAATGATAATTTTTCTGTTAATTTTTTTGTAAAAAATGTGATGAAATTTGTTTGGAAAACAAAGTATACACTATAGTGTATTTGAAGTTTTTCTTTTTAAAAATGTATAGTGTAACGTAAACAAAATGAATCTTCAAAAAAATGATAATGTTATGTTGTGATTTTATGTAATCGTAACAACTAACATGTTATCATATATTAGTGGGCTGGGCCGAGATTGCCGAAATAAGGCTCGGTGGAGAGATGTTAGTTAAGAAGTTAAAACGACGACGTGGCGTCCAAAGTTTTTTTTATATCATTAAATCATTAATTATATACTTTCTCCCAAGGATAAAATAGTCCTGATCGAGAAAGTCCAGTTCTTCGCGTGGGAAGATCCCGGCGACCTCAGCTGTGAAAGTCTTCAGAGACTTACATTATACCTTTCTTTGCTTACACACTTGACCGGTTTCGATGGCGGAGGGAAACGCCGCTTCTCGTTACGTGAAATTGAGGAAAGAGCAGGCTCCTGTTGAAGATATCACACCCGGTGAACTCAATCAGCCAATTGATGTTCCTCAGGTGCATTTTATTTAACGAACGTTTCTAAAGAACTCTGATCTTATATCTTCAATTAGTTCTTCAGATCTGTATACTAATCGGGGATTGTTTTTGATTATCTGTGGTATGAGTCTGTTAGAGTTGTTTTTGATTATGATATTGTTGTTTGTGTCGATCTGCACCTCTCTATGGAATCATAGTCTTGTTTGATTGAGGATTAGTGTAATTAGTCTCTGATGATTTGATCAATCTTCGATTTCTCCTGCCGTGCAAGCAAGAGGTTTCGTTATCTGCATCTTTGTGATGTAGCAAAAGCTTTGTATCAGTTGTGACATGAACATATATCTTATTTTTGAAGTCTCCAACACTAATTAAGCTTCCATGAGAGAATCTGTGATGGAATGGAGAAACTCTAGACACTATCCTTCGACATTTTTAATCAGCTGAGCTGAATTTGGTCATCATTTATTACAATCTCTTTATGGCTTCGTTTGTTTCAAATTGTTTACAGTTGAATGTGCGCAAGTGCCATGAATGTATGCAAGTTCTACCTGAAAGCTATGAACCTCCTTCTGATGAAAACTGGACCACTGGCATTTTTGGTTGTGCTGAAGATCCTGAGAGCTGTAAGGTTTCCTTTTTGTTTTATAACTTCCTTCCTTAATAGAAGATAATCTCATAAGAGGACACTTTAACCGAATGCTTTTTGTTTGATTTTGCAGGCAGGACTGGTCTCGTTTGCCCGTGTGTACTGTATGGGCGTAACATAGAAGCTGTGAGGGAAGAGATTCCGTGGACCCAACCATGTGTATGCCATGCAATATGTGTTGAAGGAGGTATGGCACTTGCAGCAGTAACAGCACTCTTCAGTGGCTACATTGATCCTCAAACAACAGTGGTGATATGCGAAGGCCTCTTCTTTGCTTGGTGGATGTGTGGAATCTATTCAGGCTTGTTCCGCCAAGAACTCCAGAAGAAATATCATCTCAAGGTATGTAAAAATCCCCACATCAGATGATTATTGCTCATGTTTCGGATATGATCCTCTGATTCATCTTTTTTATTCTTGCAGAATGCGCCTTGTGATCATTGCATGGTTCACTGTTGCTTGCATTGGTGTGCTTTGTGTCAAGAACACAGGGAAATGAAGAATCATCTTTCTGATGCAGAAGCTTCATCATCAACTACTATGGATCCTCCTCCAGTTCAAGAGATGAACAACCAGCAAAAGAAAGAGGCTTCATCTTCCTCATCTTCATCTCCATCATCTGCCAAAAGCCAACACAATGATCTGGAAATGGTCCCTCTATAAGAAACATTCCTTGTTAAACACTCCATGCTTAAATGCTCTAAGCTGATTTTTTTAATCCGAAAGAAGTTTTCGTACCAGATGATTCTAGCGCCCTTAGGTTTTTAAAGATGCAGGTTTGTTCTAAGAACAAGTTCATTAGTACTTTATATTTTACAAAATTTGATTCGTGTATAAGAACTGTGTTTGAGATTTTGTTTTCAGTCAAATGGTAGAAATGTTGAAGACACAGCAGAAGCACCCGTGGCCTAATGGATAAGGCGTTTGACTTCTAATCAAACGATTGTGGGTTCGAGTCCCACCGGGTGTGNTCGAGTCCCACCGGGTGTGAACAAACCTGACTTTTTTTTTGACATACATTTTTTTCCAGGACTGGTCTATATAAAAAATCTTCACTCAAACCCATATTTTCCTAAACCCTCGTCGTACCTATAAGCCATGGCGAGGTTTCCGACGTCTCCATCGCCTAACCTCCTTTTCAGGTTCTTCTCGTCAAACAAACGGTCGTTATCTCCAACTTCCGCGCTTTTATCTGGAGATTTCCAGCTGCGACAATTCTCCGCCGGAAGTGCTGCTCGTTCAGCTAAGGATGAGAAGGAACCATGGTGGAAAGAATCGATGGACAAGCTTCGTAACATCGGGATCTCAGCTCACATAGACTCTGGAAAGACTACGTTGACCGAGCGTGTTCTATTCTACACAGGTCGGATTCATGAGATCCACGAAGTCAGAGGTAGAGATGGCGTCGGTGCTAAAATGGATTCTATGGATTTAGAGCGAGAGAAAGGTATCACCATCCAATCAGCTGCTACCTATTGTACTTGGAAGGATTACAAGGTGTGAGCTGAGTGTGATTGTTGATTTCTATTTTCAATTGGAGATCTAATCCAATTGAGCTCTGTTTACTGTTAATATTTTGGTTTTCTTTTTGCTTAATTGAATCTTTGAATTTGGTTTCAGGTTAATATAATTGATACTCCTGGTCACGTTGATTTCACTATTGAAGTAGAGAGGGCTTTACGTGTATTAGATGGTGCGATTCTAGTCCTATGCAGTGTTGGTGGTGTTCAGAGTCAGTCTATTACTGTCGATAGGCAAATGAGAAGATATGAAGTCCCCAGAGTTGCCTTTATCAACAAGCTCGATAGAATGGGAGCTGATCCTTGGAAAGTCTTGAACCAAGTGTGTAAATTTATTATCCTTCTATGCTTTACTTGTTTAATGAAGTTTATGTTTACTGGTTCTAACCTTTTTTTTTTGTTTACTTTACTAGGCAAGAGCTAAGCTCCGACATCATAGTGCAGCTGTTCAAGTACCGATTGGTCTAGAAGAAAATTTCCAGGGTCTTATAGATCTTGTTCATGTTAAAGCTTATTTCTTCCATGGATCAAGCGGGTTAGTGTTAAATTGTACTTTTTAGAGTTGCTTATGTTTTAGTGGGACATTGTATATGTTATGACATTTTTATTTTCTACAATAAATTGCAGTGAGAATGTTGTGTCTGGTGATATTCCTGCTGATATGGAAGATTTGGTTGCAGAGAAAAGGCGAGAATTGATAGAGATAGTCTCTGAAGTTGATGACATACTCGCCGAGAAATTCCTAAATGATGATCCTGTAACTGCTACTGAGCTTGAGGTCTTGTTCTTTATCCTATGGTGTTTGATACTTAAGTCATTAACAGTGTGTGCTATAGTACACATGATCCTGATGGCACTAAAAGTAAATTCTTTGCATGAAAACATAAGAAGATGGTTCCCGAGAAATAGATAGATATTGTAGGAAGGTTATGGTATTTAGTTGATTAATTTCACTTAAGCAGATATCATTCCTGGAGGTATGTCGAATCATGTGGGTCCTAGCTCTTCTACTTGCCTTAGGCATTATCTTAAATTCATTTTGTTATGATGTTATCTTTCATTTCTAGCCTCCACTAATTACTACGTTTATATATATTATATTATTGCTGTTTTACTTGCAGTTGTGTTACTATAACTTTTGTTTGGCCTGCTATATATGTGCAGGAAGCTATTCGCAGAGCTACAATAGCACAAAAGTTTGTTCCAGTATTTATGGGTAGTGCATTCAAAAACAAGGTAATATATTGAATCTAAAAATGACATTTGCAAAAGCTTAGATGACATATTTCACTTACATGTTTTGCTGTCCTGTTGGTGTCTGTATTAAAAAGTTTTTAACATCTGACATGTTGTGTATTGTTTGCAGGGAGTACAACCTCTACTAGATGGTGTTATCAGTTATCTCCCTTCTCCGAATGAAGTCAATAACTATGCTCTTGACCAAACAAAGGATGAAGAGAGGGTACACTCATCTTGGAAGTTTTGTTTTATTGGAAAAATATACAGTTTCTAAAGAAATGAGTTTCAGGTAACTTTAACTGGATCTCCAGATGGACCTCTTGTGGCGCTGGCTTTCAAATTGGAGGAGGGTCGTTTTGGTCAGCTGACATACTTGAGGTACATGTGCCCTTCTCTCATCCATGAATTTTTGAATTGCTGAATGCTAACTCATGTTCTTTCGGTTGATGAAGAATTTATGAAGGTGTGATTAAGAAGGGTGAGTTTATCATAAATGTCAATACTGGAAAGAGAATTAAGGTTAGTAGTTGATGTTTCATAGACTCTTAGTATTGATTTTAGATTTTCAACTCGTAGAAGTCTTGGCATAATTTTATGCTATATCACACTTTCTTGGTGCAGGTTCCACGCTTAGTCCGTATGCATTCTAATGATATGGAGGTTAGACATATTGCTGTTTATTTTTCTCCTTAAGATTTTATTATGGTAGCAACTCTAGTGCCCTGTCTAGTCCGATTCAAGAAGTTTGTTCTATTTTCAGGATATTCAAGAGGCACATGCTGGACAAATTGTAGCTGTGTTCGGTGTTGAGTGTGCATCAGGTACAGTAGAAAAATCTTCTGTACTTGTTCATACTTAACATAATGGTTGGTCATTTCCTAACCTCGTAATATTATCAGGTGACACATTTACGGATGGATCAGTCAAGTACACAATGACATCAATGAGTGTTCCTGAACCTGTTATGTCCTTGGCTGTTCAACCGGTTTCAAAAGATTCTGGAGGACAGGTAACTTCAGTGAACTTTCATATGTTTCCTTCAGTTTCTGCTTTGAGAAATTTACAATTGAAATCTATTTTTGGGTGGTAGTTCTCGAAAGCATTGAATCGATTCCAGAAAGAGGATCCTACTTTCCGGGTGGGATTGGATCCCGAGAGTGGCCAGGTATCATCTAAGAACTCTGTTGCTTCTCAGCACTTCTCTCTTATTTCACCTGTAGTATTCAACATTGATGATTCTTCCATTTATCTTTGATGGAAAAGACAATTATTTCTGGTATGGGAGAATTGCATTTAGACATCTATGTTGAACGTATCCGGAGAGAATATAAGGTACCTGACTTCAAACCTACACAATGTTCTCATTTTTCGCGTCTCGACAAAATCTCTTATTCTCTGCGTATTTTTGGAAACTTCAAACAGGTTGATGCGACTGTCGGCAAACCCCGTGTCAATTTCAGGGAGACTATTACTCAGCGAGCTGAGTTCGATTATTTACATAAGAAACAAAGTGGAGGAGCAGGTCAGTATGGTAGGGTTACAGGGTGAGTTAGCTTATAAACCCTAAATGCTGTAGTTTAGATCCCTTCTAAACCAATCCTAATGATGTATAGTTAAATTCTTAGTTATGTTGAACCACTACCACCGGGCTCTAAAGAGAAGTTTGAATTCGAAAACATGATCGTTGGACAAGCAATTCCATCTGGCTTTATCCCAGCAATTGAGAAAGGTTTCAAAGAAGCTGCAAACTCGTGAGTAGTCTTCTCTTTTCTCAATTTCTTCTTTCTCTCTTATTTTAGCTATTGTAAGTGATTGAGATAATCTCCAAATTCCATTGCAGAGGATCACTAATAGGTCATCCTGTAGAGAATCTTCGAATAGTATTAACAGATGGAGCTTCACATGCTGTAGATTCAAGTGAACTTGCATTTAAAATGGCTGCAATATACGCATTTAGACTGTGTTATACAGCAGCTAGACCAGTGATTCTTGAACCAGTAATGTTGGTTGAGTTGAAAGTACCAACAGAGTTTCAAGGAACTGTTGCTGGTGACATCAACAAGTAAATTATAAATATAAACCATTAACTCTTAAATATTGTCTACTTCTTCTATATGTATAATAAAACTCTACTTGTTTATTTATCAGGAGGAAAGGTATTATCGTTGGAAACGATCAAGAGGGTGATGATTCAGTAATCACAGCAAATGTGAGAACCAATTAAAAAAAAAGTAAATTTTCATCTATAGAATTGTAATTAACCTGTAAATATGGTTTTGTTTTGGTAATAACAGGTGCCTTTGAACAACATGTTTGGATACTCCACTTCACTCCGGTCCATGACTCAAGGAAAAGGAGAGTTCACAATGGAATACAAAGAACATTGTGCTGTCTCCAACGAAGTCCAATCTCAACTTGTCAACGCTTATAATGCCAGCAAAGCCACTGATTAATCCCTTCATCGATATTATGGTTTGTGGTCTGATCTACGATTTTTGTTGTTATCATAATGTTAAATGACAACATTATTTATATACTAATGGGCCTTTATGAAAATATCTCCTTTCGAGTTTATTGGATCATTAGCCCTTAGGTAGGCCACAGGCCCACAGTATTGATATATTAAATCTTATTTCTTGGCCCACCAGTCATAAACCAATTTGATCATTGTAAAATCCAGATAATTATTTTATTATAATATTATTCACACAGTAACATAGAAGAGATCATATTCTATATTTTTTTAGATTGAACAAAAGAATTTACTCCAAATGGCAAATATATAACAGAGAATTTAAAAAACCCGTCAGAAAATCACTAACAGGAAAATGACAAACAATAATTATTTTTATTTTATCAGCAAACTATTATATTAAAAAGCTGTAAAAAAATACTATCATATTTATACAGAAAAAGAAAAAAAGACATCCGACACATTTTCTTTGGATATATATATGTTTCTGAATGGTCGTTGTCGTTGTCGTTGTCGTAGGCTCCACGGCCCATAGTCATATTAAGGGTACGGCCTTGTTAAATCGCTTTCTAGTCTTCTCACATTTTTGGTTACATACAGTTCATAGTAATGAGCTAAAATATTATATACTCCATAATCCATTGTCCTTCCAAAAATAAATTTTATCAAAGTAAAATATTTGGTAGCACATTGACTCAAAAGAAGAAAATACGGAGTTTTGTTGATAAAAACTCATATAATAACATTCGGTGTCATTATGGCACATGAGGCCGCACGTGTTCTTGCTATTTACTTTGGGATCACCGTCCTCTGTCACGTGCTTCAAGAAATAAAATCAAAGAATAAAAACTTTATTATATAATAACAATAACAATAATTACATATATATTGGAATATAGATAGTATTACTGGAGTTACGAGCGTTCATAGTGGTTACTTGCTTACTTCCACTACCAGGGCCTTATACGAGCTAAAGAGGAGGAATCAACCGCCTAGGGAT